>JACXGI010001490.1:0-31897 GCA_016801175.1 Esox masquinongy | reverse complement strand
ATTGGAACTACAATATAGTGGCTCGGTCGTTATATTTTACATGTAATAAAGTATTTCGTAGGCTTAAATGTGCAGTCTTGAGTCTTTTAATAGTTATTTCAAGGAAATGTCAAAAAACGTTTGAGTACTACAAAAATGAAATATTAACACTGAGGTCATTATTTCTGTATTGACTAGACGCTCCTAAATTAATCAGTTTGAGTGAGCACTAGCGGCACCTAGAGGACATGAAGGCAACGCAGGTTGATCATGGGTTGCTCTGATATATGCAGTATGTCTTGCAGAGTAAAATCTATTGTGAAGTCACTAAGTGATTCTTGATTTAGTCTCCATGGGATAATGCTTTGTATGTCTTTGTCGTCTTTAGCACATCATTATCTGCTTTTCAGCCCAGATTCCTTATCCACTTTAAAACCCAGATTTCTCACGAAACAGGTCAGTTTGTGCTGTAAGTACCTGTTACCTTATCAGAGTGTGGCTGTATCTTGCACTGGATTTAGCTTTGCATAGCAACCAGTTCATTGAATCACTCTCACATGCATTTTGCGACTTGGACCTTTTACATTGTTTTGAGCATAGTAGGTGTCCTTCCAAAGTACTTCCTGTTAAGAATAAATGAATTTAGTTGCATACCTGAGTGATGAATGTTGAATACTGTGGTGTTCCATTGTTGCCTCTGTTCCTGTCTGATGGTCAAGGGGGCAGTTCTGTGGAAACTGGGATAATTTTACCGCACTCATTTGGTAAGTAGGCGTTCACATCGGCCGTTGATGTATGGCAGTTGTAAAATAATTCTTGCCAAATTGATTTGAAAACACAATACTACACGGCTACGTTTGAATGTGTTTTTCCCACTTTTTAGACCATTCATGATTTTACAACCTGGTTTGTTGGATATTGTCCTTTAAACTCATCTAGAAGGTTCTACTTGTGCGACAATGCAAAAAACTTGTTTGTAACACTTCAAATCAGTTTTACTGTACATAAAACTACCCAAACCTGTTATGATAGGCTTCACCATTGTAATTGATTCCTCCCTTAGTAATGTCATTATTGTCCATGTACATTGTCCTTTAACACCCTTAATGAAATCACAAGCCACATCTTCTGGCACATTTCATGTAGAAGTAGACATGCAAATGTATATTTTTGACTCTGATTTCAAAAGCCACAGACTGTATGTGTTGAGTTTCTCTTCCCATGCAAATGTGCATGCCTAAATATGAATTAATTCAACCTTTAATAAATAACAATGTGCAATTTCGTGTCAATTTTTGATTTTGTTTTTGCTCTAACAACCATGACATCAGTAGTAGACTGGATCTAAAATGTCTTGAAGCTGTCCACTTGATGGCCTTGAAGTTGTGAACGCGTTTAAAAAATATTACTCAGCCAAGACAAGAAATAACTATAGAGTACCCTTGTACAAATAGCCCTGTCTCCAATGACCTCAAGAATGTTAACACCAGTCACATGAAATTGAAGAGCTGTGAAGATAAAATAAATTACTCTTTTTTTTATCATATTCAGTTAATATCTTACTGTTTCAGTAGTCCAATAAATAACTTCTACTTTCCCTTGTATTATGACATTGAAAGGGGCAGGGTTTTTATAACCTCATGTCACTAAATCCCGATACCTGACAAGCCAATTTCCTGGTGCTTCAAATTCTTACATTTAGTTCTTTCTGTCTGCTGGTAGTTAAGGCGAACAAAGCCACAATTTCCGTAGAATGATGCAAAACTACTCTTGTAGCTAGAGATGACTCATTTGCATATTTACAATGAGAAATATTTAATCTGCAGTAAAAGTGCTATTGCTGTTATTACAGAATCAGGTCTTAAAAGGAAGTAATGAATGCATATTATGTAGTAATGCTGGAGCCATGTTGGCATGAAAAGACAATAGTGTGGAAAATGTATCTGGGTTACATGCATTGTTGTTGGAACTGCTGTTTATTTTGTCTTTTTAACTTGGTATTGTGCCACCTGCTGACCTAAGCTATTTTTTGTTTTGAACCTATATTTAAAAGGTTAACCTACTGTGGCAGTTGTTGGTAATTTGTATTAGATGCTGTTTGGAATGCCTGGGAGAGAAACAGTTTTGACAGTGTCCTTTTAGTTTGTATTTTGTTTTCATTCACCTTTTTGTTGGGTTACTTCTTTCTTTTTTTTTTTTAAGTTTACATTTCCATCAATATAATGTTGGAATCTGTATTGAAATACTCTGGAAACAAACAATGCCTGCACTTTCCAACCTTTGCAACTGTGTGACAAACCTGTAAGTAATAAACATTTGGAATCATTACAACCTACAAAACTCAAAAAAGTTGTTGTTTAATTTGAAAAACGGACTAATTGGAACGTGTAGAAACGCTCCCCCAAGTAGGCATCAAATTGAAGTGGCCATTGAGGACTTAAACGCTTTCACTGTGTACAATCCTGCCTCAAACTTTAAGACTGAATTTAAACAATAACACTTGTAACACATCAGTGCAAACTGATAGACGGGCCAGCGAGGTTTACATTGGTAATATTTGAAAAGAAAATTCCTTAAAACATGTCTTCTGTTCATTAATGCTTGTGTTTATCCTAGTAGTGCAGTAAAGATCTTGCATATGCCCCTGTAAATAATGGACTTGGTTGGCTGTGCCACTAGTGGTGCGTAAAAACAGTTCCTTGGTGACAAAAACGGTTCCTCTCTTAGACACCACTAGTGGTTGATAAATCATCTTTTACACATTTCACCGCCCTGTCCTATTTGGCTGTTCTGCATGAGAACTTTAGTTACACTCTGCACCCCTCTGTATCTAGGTCGATATTTAACAGCAAGGGAACTTATGGAGATCCAGAAACGTCTGGCAGGTGTTTGGATATTTTTCTTTGCACGTACTGTTCTTGGTAAGTTGAGTTTCTGTTGTGGTTGTTTTATCATTTATATTTTAAGTTCACACTTTAATTTTGTTAATAAAACTACAGTTATGTTCTGAGCATGTCTGGTGTCCTGGTTGATAACGTACGGCACGCTAGCGAGCATAGGCTCTACCCACTCGAAGTTAGCAATTTGCGCAAAATTTAGGCCCATATTAAAGTAAATACAAAACCAGTGGGGCAAATCCTATAGCATTCTCTTAAAATGGTTTCGATTTAAGACAATGCAGACCTACCATTTAAAATAAGGTTGTTTTTTTACATTGGAGTCTGACATTCATGACGTTATACTTAGTGTGTTACACAGCAGCCCACCGCTAAAATGCATTGTAAATGCTATACAGAGAAGTAATGTACACAACCCCCTGATTAACAGTATATAATCAGGTCTGTTTTCAAAATATATTACTGCTTTTTATTGGAACAACAAAAGTAATTTAGAGATGAAGCAAAGACAATAAAAGCCAATGTGAAATACCTCACCGAAATCTGTATGCCAACTTGACTAAAATACAGCTTGTTTTAAAACCTCGTAAACATTCCATGAAAGAGAATTCTTGGAACAAAAGAGCGATAATTTTCAATAAATTGTTAATATAGCCTACAAATAAATGGTAGTCAACAAGGTATCAGATTTTAAATCACAAACATTGTTTGCGACCGGCCACCGGATATAAGGATTGGTTAAAATTACCTAAATAATTGGATCAGTTGACTAGGTTCTCTGGTGTCACTTAAATTATTGGAGTTAATTAAAGGGATGTCATCGTCAGATAGGCAAGTTCCTATTGTTGTATATGCATTGCAACCAGGTTATTGACTAGCGAAATATGACGACCTGATGAAAATGTTGAGGGGGTTTACTTTTCTCTAGTACATTTTTAGCTAATCGCGTAGGTTGATAAGCTACAGACGACAAGAGGGAGACTTACCTGTTCAGTTGTTAAACCCTTGTATGGTGTACGTACTTTTGTATTAAGTGTTTTTCACCCAATGTTCGCAACATTATTGGGTTTTTAAAACAATACCACCACAACAATTTATGTATAAATATTTAATATAGTTTGATTTACAACAATTAAGGAAAATATACAGCATATATGATAAATATTTGCCCTGTAGATCCCATTTATCTAAAAAAAAAATGTGGTAAAAAAAATATTATAATCAAGAAATCGTTGAATAAATTCTAGGCTATTTATCTTTTAAATTTAAAATGAAAATTTAAATGAAACAAGGTTTTCTTCACTATTGATGTCTGATTCCTTTGAAGTGAAGAAATTGGAAATGGGCTATGAATTTTACATATTATTGTTTGTTGTGTTAAATTGTTTAGATACAATGTTAATTTCATCAATGAGGTTTAAGCTTTCTGTAGTGCAAACTCAGTGAAGTTCAATTGTGTGGTCCACACGGGCTAGCATGTCTGATTCACTGCACACCTGGATGGGCTGTGCAGCCATGCACGCACGCAGCGTAGAGGAACATTGCTTCAATATCACCTGTACTGCATGTGTTAAGATTACACACGCGATGAGTTCAAATTGTAAATTCTTGTATCCTAGTGTCTTGCGAAATGCACTTCCTGGGGAAACAGTTGGGAGATCCTGCAACCTTCATCTGTGTATCTGACGTCCAAGACTCCAAGCCCAATGGCCTCTACCTGAATCGCAAATGGATAAAGCCCGATAGAGAGGTTATGTTCATGTACACTAAAGAGAAGCCGGAACTTCACTCAGAATTCAGCCAGCGCCTCAGTGTCACTGGGGACCCGAGTACTGAGCGCGTCACTGTGAACATCAGCCAGCTGAAGGGAACCGACACAGACCTGTACTACTGCTTGTTCACCTATCCGAAAAACAACTCCTCTGATCAAAAAAGCCCTGGCAAGGATGAGTTCTTTCTTTACGTCGACGATGCTGGTAAGTGGTCTTTTAAAGATTCTTCTGTTGATTTTCCATTTCAATTTGTGTCACACTGTCATCCACTCCCCTCATCCTGTTTGAACTGAAGTCATAACATTTTGGTTCCTAGGTCCCTTCTCATAGGAAACACATTTACATTGAGCCCTCAGTATCGACCTAGATACATTTTCCTTGAGACAGTATCTACCTTGAACACTTATCCTCTGAAAACAGTTTGCATAAAACTTTGGGATAAATGGATGCTTGTCACAATTCTGTGCTGTCCGTAAGTATAGAAATCAACAGACGTTTTGTTGTTTTGGCTTCGTACTCTAGCACTTTGGATTGGAAATGATATATTGACCATGTATCATAAATTCACAAGTAGACTGTTAGCTTTAGTTTGAAGGTATTTTCATCCGTACTCAATGGGCCATTTAGAAATAACAGCATGTTTTGTTCATAGTTACATATTTTAAAGGTACCCAAAGTATTTGGACAATTGAGCTTCACTGCTGTTTCTAACTACGCAGAGTTTGTTTGGATCATTAGACATTGATAGCCCTACATGCACTAGTCTTGTTTCTCGTCTTGCTTTGCATCCGGAGTTGGTAACTGGTGTCTGAAAACATGAGGACCAAAGGAGAGTCATAATATAGATAAAAATAACTGTCCAACAGATGAACACTATTCTGTTGGTAGATGTGGATGTCTGCAACACTACCATTCGTACAGATGCATCTCTAAAAATTAGGATATTGTGGAAAAGTTCATTTTTTTCCGTAATTTAAATCAGAAAGTGACACCTTCATATATTCTAGATTCATTACACATGAAGTGAAACATTTCAAGCCTTTTTTGTTTCAATCTTGATGATTACGGCTTACAGCTCATGGAAATCAAAAGTCCAGTTTCTCAAAATATTAATATTTAAAAAATGTACAATATAGAAATGTCGACCTGAGAAGAGCTCTTATTAGCTAATTAACTCCCTTAGCCTTCAATCTCTGTCTGGTTCAGTACACACAACCACAATCAAGGGGAAGACTGCTGACCTGACAGTTGTCCAGAAGACACTCATTCACGCCCGCCACGAGGAGGATTAGCCACAGAAGGTCATTGCTGAAAGGGCTGGCTGTTCGCAGAGTGCTGTATCAAAGCATATTCATGGAAAGTTGACTGAAAGGGGAAAGTGTGGTAGGAAAAGGTGCACAAGCAACAGGGATGACCGCAGCCTTGAGAGGATTGTCAAGCAGAGCCAATTTAAGAACTTGGGGGAGCATCACAAGGAGTGGACGGAGGCTGGAGTCAGTGCATCAAGAGCCACCAGGCACAGACATGTCCAGGAAATGGGCTACAAGTGTCACATTCCTAGTGTCAAGCCACTCCTGAACCACAGACAACGTCAGAAGCGTCTTTCCTGAGTGAAGGAAAAAAAGAACTGGACCGTTGCTCAGTGGTCCAATGTCCTCTCTTCAGATGAAAGTAAATTTTGAATTTCATTTGGAAATCAAGGTCCCAGAGTCTGGAGGAAGAGTGGAGAGGCACAGAATCCAAGTAGCTTGAACTCCATTGTGAAGTTTCAACAGTCAGTGATGATTTGGGGTGCCATGTCATCTGCTGGTGTTGGTCCACTGTGTTTTATCAAGTCCAGAGTCAATGCAGCCGTCTACCAAGAGATTTTAGAGCACTTCATGCTTCCATCTGCTGACAAGCTTTATGGAGATGCTGATTTATTTTTCCAGCAGGACTTGGCACCTGCCCACATTGACTGGTAACTGGTTTGCTGCCCATGGTACTACTGTGCTTGATTGGCCAGCCAACTCACCTGTCCTGAACCCCATAGAGTATCTATGGGGTATTGTCAAGCGGAAAACGAGACACACCACACCCAACAACGCAGCGGCCTTCAGCTCGTCTATCATAGCAACTGGGCTTCCATAACACCTCAGCAGTGCTACAGGCTGATTGCCTCCATGCCACGCCGCACTGATGCAGTAATTCGTGCAAAAGGAGCTCCAACCAAGTATTGAGTGCATAAATTAACATACTTAGGAAACCTTTGCAGGTGTTTTGAGTTAATTAGCTGATTAGAGCTCTTCTGAGATCAACATTTTTGTATTATACATTTTTTATTCTAATATTTTGAGATACAGGATTTTTTATTTCCATGAGCTGTAAGCCGTAATCCTCAAGATTGAAACAAAAAAGGCTTGAAATGTTTCACTTTGTGTAATGAGTCTAGAATATATGAAAGTCTCGCTGTTTGATTTGAATTACGGGAAAAAATGAACTTTTCCACGATATTCAAATTTTTTGAGATGCACCTGTAGAAGAGTTCACTTGCCGCACTACAGAGGCTGGACTGCTAAAAACACAGGTTAATAAAAAAAAAACACAGGGTGGTCTGCCTCAAAAACAAGGTCTAAAGAAATGCCAAAAAGAGCCTTCCTACTTCTGGAAAAAGGTATTGTAGACAGATGGGAGAGAAATTAATGTGTCAGAGTGAAGGCAATAGGAAGGTGTGGAACAAAGAAAGGAACTGGCATACCAGCTTTTTTCTGAAATATGTTAGAGGTTGTATTATGTTGTGTGTATGGCTGCCACTAATTCAAGCTGACAGTACCCTCAGCTGAAAGCTGACAGACTGCACTTTAATCTTTTAGTCATTTCAAATCCAATGTGCTGGAGACCATTGCCAAAACATCAAAACTTGTCACTTATGGACTGCTCTGTACGGGCCTCATTCACCAACCATTCTTAAGAAGAAAATCCTTCTTAAAACCGACTTTGCAGTTTCCACGAAGATTCTGATATTCACCAATGTTTTCTTATTTGGGCTTTGTTCGTAGGTGAGAACAGAATCTATGCACACTCAAGAGCATACTCAAGCACATTTAAGTGCTAACATGTTTGTGCCAAATAATTAGTTACTGCATTTTCTTCAATTCTACAGTTTTATAATACGTCATAAAATTGCATCTCAACAGTAGATCATTTTTTCAAACATTAACATCACGCCAAGTTTGAATATTTAGCTAAATACCATTAAGCATTGTGTTAAACTGGCAAATGTTTCTTATGAAGTTTACTTACACCACAAATAGCATCTACAAAACGGTATGGCTTTTGCCACTGGTTGTTTTAATAGCTTACAAGACAGTAATACTAGTATCTTACTACTAGGAATAGTAATAAGAATTGAGCCCATTCTAGCGAGACTGAAGACAATCTTTACACTGCCAAAGCTATTTAATTTCATGGCACAACAACGTTCATTTTTCTTTCATACGTGAATGACATTGATGCATTAACTATCAATATAAGTAACAATACCTGACTTTTTTGTCAAGTGAAAAAACGACAGAATCGTGGAAACCCCTTTTTTACTGCACAAGGGCTTGTAGTCCCCATTACTCCAAAAAGCATTCATGGATGCATACTTAGAAAATCCACCAAAAATAGTAGACCATCTGGGAACTTTTGGCATACCGTTTTCAGCATACTATGGACATGGACTATGGACATACTAATCTGTTTTGAGATTCTTCCTCTGTGTGCGCATATGGCCCTGCAGAATCATACCCTTTTATGGGAATTGGCGGGGCGTTTACCTATGCTAATTAGGAACAACTGGTACGCGATTTCAATTTACGAGGACATGGGATTCATCAAAACAACATAGGTGCGAACATTTTGGCGGTTTAAAGAACACGTCATGAATCTGGCATAGACTTAGGACCTTTCTCAAGAACAAATTTAAGAAAAAAAATTAGAAAGATATTGGTGAATGAGGCACTACGTTTCAGATTAGTAACTAAAATTAAATGGCTACTACTGACCAAGAAACTTTCACTTGGTCTGACACCTAAATCAGTCAAGGATATATTTTTTTTGCAAAATTTGGTACACGTTGTAATTATTGTAGACACTCAACATATGAGAACATATGAAGAACATTAAAATATTGACAACACAGGGGCATTGAAATCGCCACATTTACAGCTCCGGAAAAAATTAAGAGACCACTGCACCTTTTTCTTTACTTTCCAAAAAGTCGAAAAGGAAGGTTTTGAGTGAGGAACAGAAGGGTTAAAATTAAGAGACCACTGCAAATTGAACGCTTCTGTTCCTCACTCAAAACTTTCCTTTTCAACTTTTTTGGAAAGAAAAGAAAAAGGTGCAATGGTCTCTTAATTTTTTCCGGTGCTGTATTTACTCTAATTGAAATTTGGCAATCAATCATGTGATTGATGTCTATGATTCATGACTGCTGCTACTTGTTGGAATCACAGAAATACGCAGAATTGAATTTAGACCACGTTTATTGATGACTGACGTTGTGGTCAGGTAATAATCAAAAATGTTAATTCCTATTAGTACTTTCCAGCCTCCTCTTTATTTACATCAATCTAAAATGAACAATTATTACAGTGATTGTATAGTTTTGCAAAGATTGTCCACACATAACAAGAACCCATTTTTCCCACCGTTAATAACGTGCCATGTATTGGGTGATAAGTATGTACTGTATGTATGTTTCCAGCACTGTACATAAATATGCAATAGTCATAACTCTGTCCAAGTCAGTTGTGATAATGGTAGCTAATTTCCAGACAATTAGCTAGCATCGTAAAGACCAAAAATGCATATTAGCGCCAAAAAGAGCATACATTTAAGAGAAAAGATTTATATTGTAATGTAAATCTGGATCTCACAGGTACCCAAGCCACTACAAGGTGTTGTTAGATGTAACATAGCGAGGCAAGCCAATTCTCTTACTAATTCCCCAACCCTTGGCCGTGCTAACAAGTGTGTTCTTCTTGCACCACTCACCGCAGTACCCCTGGGCTAATCCTGGAGCCAGATACAAACCCTTGTCTCCCAATGACGAGAGCACCATTCAGGGGCCCCTCAAAAGATAATTTAAATTTGGTGGCACGTTAAATTAAACTAGAATCCTAAGGCAGTGTGGTTTCAAATCCAGCCTATTGCTCTTTCAGGAAACACTATGTCTTAACGTTGACCACTTTCCTATGCAGTAAAGCATACAATGCCAGAAAAATATGTACAGTGGTTATAGAAAGTCACCACCTCCTTTCAAAATGTTCACTTTTTGTTGCCTTGCAGCCTGAAATGAAAACGCTTGAAATCAGACTATTTCCAGCTTTACTTACACAAAGTAACCATAGTAATTGTAATTGCAAACGTACTTGAGGTATAACCAACCACCTTCCAGATCGCAAATCAAGCTAATTGGCTTCCATCTGTGATCATTTGTAGTGGTTTACATTTGTTCAGAATATAAGCAGTTTGTTCGTAAAGGGCTCCACTGCTTAGTAGTGCAATTCAAAGCAAATAATCCAAAATGGCTGGAACGGTATTTTGAAAAGATCTATGACATGAAGTTGTGGAAAGGTACAAGTCATGGGATGGATATAACATTTTTTCAAAGGCTTTCTCTATCCCTTGGAGCACAGTGAAGACCATTATTAAGAAGTGGTAAGCATATGGCACCACCCAGACCCTGCATAGATCAGGCCGTCTCCTGATCAGGTGACTGATCAGAAAGGCTTCCAAGAAGGAAATGGAAACTTTAAAGGTGCTTCAGGCCTTTAATGGCAAAGACTGGTCAATTTGTGCATGTGTCCACAATATTCCAAGCACTCCACAAATCCGGCCTCTGTGGGAGGGTGGCAAGAAAAAGTCTTGTTTGAGCTTTGCCAAAAAACACATTGTAGATTCTCAGGCCAAGAGGCAAAAGGTGCTGTGGTGAGATGAGACCAAAATTGAAATTTTGGGCCTGAATGCAAAACAAAGTCTGGTGAAAACACTACATCCTACCATCCAAAGAATACCATGGCTATTGTAAAGCACGGTGATGGCAGCATCCTGTTTTGGGGGTGTTTCTCTTCAGCATGGACAGGAGCACTTGTCAGGATAGAAGGAACAAGAAACCAGGCAAGCCTAGTTCAGCCGGCCAGCAATAGAAAGTTTTGATTGTGGCTGCCCTCTCGAGAATCGAACCCAGGTTGCCCACATGAAAGGCAGTGTAGTTAACCGCTACACCACCAAACTGCACATTTGCCAGGTGGTCACTCATTAACATCACGCCAACTTTGAATATTATGTTAGACACCATTAACTATTGTGTTAAACTGAGTAACGTTTCTTATAAAGTTTACCTTCACCACAAGTTTGCCTACATACAATAACTACTGTATCAATATAGGTGACGATAACTGACTTTTTCGTTCAGGTGAAAGACTAGAGAATCGTGTAACCAGCGAAGTGTTTGTCTATCCTGAACAAATCCTGAGACATAATTCAAAAATCCACTAGAGACATAATTCGAAAATCCACAGTTGGATTTAGTCGCAATATAACAGTAAAGAGGTTTCATAATGCCTGACTGATTGTCACGGGAGGCGAACACGGGACCTGCTGCCTCGGAGTCCGTGTCTCTAACCACTACGCTATTTAACAAGAGGTATTGCTATGTGTATGGCAGCCATTCCACTCCAGTATATGTTCAATTCCAACACAGGCACACCTCATTTTACTTAATTAGGTACTGATTAGGTGATTACAGGCAGGCAGGCAGGCAGGCATTTGCTCTTCTAGACCAGCTCCGCTTAAGTGGTCATATTGCAAAATACAAACAGATTCTTTTTGGCAGAGGGCCTGCAGCCCTCTGCCAGGAAGTTGAAAATGGGAAGATGCCTCACGTTTCAACCTGACAACGACCCAAAGCAACTTTATGGTGGCTGGAGGGCAAGAAGGCAAACGTCTTAAGGGTTTTCATTATGGGCTGTAAAGCAACGAAAGGTGAACATTTTGGAAGGGTGTGTTCAGAGTAGAGGTGATCATAATGTTCACCATTGTTGGCATTTGCCTGCGGACATTATGTTCTCAAGATAGTGACTTTGCATGTTGACACAGGGCCAGACTATTTCCGTTATTTATGCTTCCTCCTAAGATTAACCCCCTGGCCTTAGTTGACAGATTTCACTTTACTGTGCCATCAGTAAGCAGTCAGTAGGTCCAGTCTCTTACTAGTGTTTGTTCCCATTCTGGAGATGTCCCAGACATCAAGATGGACATAGGCCTTGTACAGACAAATGCTGGTGGTTCTGCGGTCCTCCCCTGCCTCGCCCCCTACAGTTCCCCCTCAGCCATAGAGGGGGTGTGCCTGAAGAGGCGCCAGGGACGGGCTCCAGTAGAGGTGCTGTTCCACACCAGGAGCCGATCCTCCACCTTCCCTCAAGAGAGGATCCTTCATCAAGGCATTGGGCTGGGCGGACTGGGCTACAATATCACCCTGACCCAGATGCAGCTGGAGGAGAGTGCTTTTTACAGCTGTGAGCTGCTTGTCCCTGGCATCCCAGAGAACCACGCCAGGCTAGGGAGACACGTGTACTTTGTGTCAGTGCAAGGTGGGTTTTCATAGTGGAAAGTGGATTTAACCCTAAACACACTAGAGCCGTGGGCTTATGTACTTAACCAGAAAACACTTAATTTAGTGAGGCCTGTTTGTTTGTGGAGCTCACGTGTCCAGTCGGTCTGTCCACTCAAATTGAGGTAAGTAGCATTGTCCAAAATGTTTCTATACTGATCTTTGTTCACATGCGACTCTCTTCTCACACTGAAACTAGGTTGATACACATGCAGAGAGAAACTTTTTTTTTTGGTAAAATTTCAATTTGATTCATGGTGGCTATTTCTTGACACTTGAATAAGTATAGCAGCAACTCAATTAGTAAATATCAAACAGTTTTTTTTCAAGTTACTAATATTTCTCCAATAAATCAACCATAAAGCTGAAAATGTTGTTTTTATTCTAGGCATAAATCTTCAGCTGGGCTCATATGCAAGACATATGTAAATCTATACAGCTAAATCTAATTTGTAACATATGTTTTTGTATATTTCTTATTTCTCAGTTCAAGGCATTCAATAAATAAGGCTTTCAAATCGGACACAATGGCATTTTTTGAAACGGATTTGTCCCTAAACCTCCCCGAGAGTGGACTCTCCTTATGTATTTTTGTTTTTGTAAGGTTTGATTGATTTTTGGAATCAAAGGGAGACCGGTGAAGAGGAGACACAGATATTAAGTCGCATACGTGCGTATTGCCAACAGTGCCATCACAGGACCTCGCGTTTACCCAGTAGAATTGATTCTGGGTGATGACACACTATTCATCTCATGCGCTTCATTTAGGTAGTGTAGAGTGGGAACACTAGCAATGCTCCTGGAGAGAGTGAGGGAGGATTTGAAATCTGAAAAAGTCAGTGAAGCACTCAAGTCAGTGTTTAAGGCATATAGACGCTTTCTGAATTTACCATTGTTCCCCCCTTTCAATGTGTAACGCGTTTCGAATTGTGTGTGTTTCACCAGGTGTTTCTTGTAGCTGTAGTGGTTACGTTCCTCTGCTCTACGCTCTCTCTGCTGCAGTGGGACTGCTGCTAATTCTTCTGCTGGCCCTGGCAGTCGCTCATTATGTGAGTAACAATGTTACATACCACATACCCAAATCAGAAGGAATGCTACTCAACATATCTAAACTAGTTACAGTATATGTAGTGCATTAGAACTGCTACGCTCATAATAGAGAACTTTTTATTTTAGGCAGAACATATGTCCAATAGTCAGAGCCAAAACAGAACTTGTCACTGTCCAAATCCTTCTTTCTTTACAATTCGCAAGAATTGAGCTAACTGACTTCTAAGCAGGAAACGGTCATGACTAAGCAACAGTGATTTGTCGAACAGCTCACTTTGAGGAAGGATTCCCATTTGAATGAGTGTGTCCATCCTCTGACTTGTCACGGAATTTCACAAAGGAATTAGTTAGTTTCAGTAGTTGCCTGAGCTGGCTGACTTGTTTGCTTTGTGACTGTGTTCCTTTCTCTGTTTCTGTTGTCAGGGTAAGATGGGACATGACCGTGTCAAACCACAGTCTTCCGTCTACGAGGAGATGGTCGGGGGGCGCCCCCCTAACAGGAACAGAAAAACGCCCCCCTCCTACCTTAGGCCCCCCCAGCACCTGGAGGAAATGAATGCACCCGACTATGACCACCCGCCTCCAAGGTCACGCCGTGAGAACCTTTACGAGAGGCCTGATGGGGCCCTGCTAATACCCACTGAGACTGCTGCCGTGGCATGAAGGTCTAAACTCACCCACACTATGTGAGGACTGTTCATTTAGCCACTGTACACTGGAAACTGGACTATAAACATCCAGCTAACTGTATTAAGTGGCGGTATTAATTTTAGAGGATTTTTCTTGTAAATAAATTGGCTTTGCTTTAGATAATCCTTTGCATAAGGTAGCACGGCTGTAGAATGTTGTAGGCAGGTCATTCATAGTTTTTTTTAAGCGGCAGATAAATCTAGGATTTTAATTTTAGATGAGTGATATATTACACGTACAGTGATTTAAAAATAAATGAAAGAATGCATGTTCATTATGTGTGTGTTAGTGAATGTGTAAAATAAGGTATTTTTAACAAATATGGCAAACGTTTGTCTTTAGTGTTTTGTTGTATTTATTGTATCAATGTGCATTAATTGCTGCCGATCATGGCGATACAGTTAATATTCCAGTTGGATTATTGATGCTTCCAAAAAGTTGTCTTTCTGTGCTACTTCCCCCTTGCCTGAAATGAATGGCATTTTACAAAGAGATTCTTACTGGGTAAGTCTCAACCCAAGTCTCAGTAAAATAAGTGTTGTTTATGGTAGTCGTGGTGATGGTAGTCTTTTGGGATGAAGATAAGTCACAATACAAATACCAAATGTATAAAAAAAAAATAGATAATATTACCTAAAGTCAACAAAGCTACAGTTGTGCTCAAAAGTTTGCATACCCTTGGAGAATTGATAATATATGTACCATTTGTAAAGAAAACATGAGTGAGCAGGCAAAACACGTCATTTATTTCTTATGGGATTCACATTCAACTGTAGGTCATAACAGAATGGCACAATCATAAAACAAAACATGGCTACAAACAAATTAACTGTCCCCTGTTCAAAAGTCTGCATACTCTTAGTTCTTAATACTGTGTATTGCCCCCTTTAGTACCAATGACAGTGTGCAGTCTTTTGTAATAGTTGTCTATGAGGCCCGAATTCTTGCAGGTGTTATAGCTGCCCATTCGTCTTGGCAAAATGCCTCCAGGTCAGGCAAATTCTTTGGTCGTCTTGCATGAACCGCACATTTGAGATCTCCCCAGAGTGGCTTGATGATATTAAGGTCAGGAGACTGTGATGGCCACTCCAGAACCTTCACCTTTTTCTGCTTTAACCACTGGAGGGTCAACTTGGCCTTGTCCTTAGAGCCATTGTCGTGCTGGAAAGTCCAAGAGCGTCCCATGCGCAGCTTTTGTGCAGAAGAATGCAAATTGTCTGCCAGTATTTTCTGATAACATGCTGCATTCATCTTGCCATCAATTTTCACAAGATTCCCAGTGCCTTTAGAGCTCACACACCCCCAGAAACATAAGTGAGCCACCACCATGCTTCACAGTGGGGATGGTATTCTGTTCACTATAGGCCTTGTTGACACCTCTCCAAATATAGCGCTTATGGTTGTGACCATAAAGCTCTATTTTGGTCTCATCACTCTAAATTACAGTGTGCCAAAAGCTGAGGCGTGTCGAGGTGTGTTGTCGGGCATATTGTAACTGGGCTTTTTTGTGGTATTAGCGCAGTAAAGGCTTCTTTCTGGCAACTCGACCATGCATCTCATTTTTGTTCAAGTATCGTCGTATTGTGCTCCTTGAAACAACCACACTGTCTTTTTCCAGCGCAGCCTGTATTTCTCCTGAAGTTACCTGTGGGTTTTTCTTTGTGTCCTGAACAATTCTTCTGGCAGTTTTGGTTGAAATCTTTCTCGGTCTACCTGACCTTGGCTTGGTATCAAGAGATCCCTGAATTTTCCACTTCTTAATAAGTGATTAAACAGTACTGATAGGCATTTGCAAGGTTTGGATATCTTTTTATATCCTTTTCCGTCTTTATAAAGTTCCCTTACCTTGTTACACAGGTCTTTTGACAGTTCTTTTCTGCTCCCCATGGCTCAGTATCTAGCCGGCGCAGTGCATCCATGTGAGAGCTAACAAACTCATTGACTATTAATATACAGACACTAATTGCAATTTAAAAAGCCACAGGTGTGGGAAATTCACCTTTAATTGCCATTTTCACCTGTGTGTGTCACCTTGTGTGTCTGTAACAAGGCGAAACATTCAAGGGTATGTCAACTTTTGATCACGGCCGTTTGGGTTCTTTCTATCATCATTTTGATTTAAAAAGGAGCCAAACTACTATGTGATAATAAATGGTTTCATATGATCACTATCCTTAAATAAAAGCCAGGTTTTTTGCATGATCAGTCATATTTTGAAAATCAATGCCAAAATTTCACAATTTCTGCCAGGGTATGCAAACTTAAGAGCACCACTGTATAACGCAACTAAAGTGTTTAATGCTTCAAGAACTAAAATAAAAGATCCCATGTATGACTTGCTTGATTGGATTATATTCCACAAACCAATCCATAAAGCCACCTGACCAGTGTGGTGCATCAAGAAAGTATAAACAATAACTATGAGTAGTTCTCGTACACAGAGTTAATGGCACAATGCACATTTGCGTTATCATATCAACAAAATTAAGGACTTCATTACTGAAACAAACCTTAGGTCAAGCTACAAATAATTGTGCACAACCATTATTAGTCAGCAAACAATTAGAAAGGTAATCAAATGTCTTTTCCCCAATTTGAGCTTTTTGGCCATTTCAGCAATGAGAAGTCAAACTGGTGTAGTGTTTATTTGCTTTTCTGCATGTAAGTTGCAATTCTTAGTGTTCTATGAACAAATCTAGTTAAAGGCTCATGGGTGACTCAAACGCTATTTAAAGTGTATATTTACAGGAAAGCGTTAATGGACATTGACAGTGTTTTTGTGGAAATTATAGGTTAATGTTAACTTTGGCATAACATCTGTAGGATCTGTAGATTGATAGAAATTTGTTGAACTAATGTATTAGTGCCTTTTACAGATGTATAGGGGAGTAGAGAATAACTGGTTTAGTATTGGGTTAATTAGAAAGGTACCAAACCTGTAAAAATAGAGCTTTTAGGCCATAAACACTGCACATCACTCTAAAAACACCAGACCTACTTGAAGCATGGTGATAGCCGTGTTCCATTATGGAGTTGCTTCTCTGTGTCAGGCCCTGGAATGCCTGTGTAAGAAAACCTGCTGAAATGTGCAAGACACCTGGGACTTGGGAGAAGATTTGTCTTCCAGAATGTCAACTCAAACATATAGCCAAAGCCAGTGCTGGCCCTAGCCTTTTGGGGGCCCCTCTCCCCTAGCGGGCTGGGGCTCACTAGCGGTCAGGGGCCCCCTAGCAGTTGGGGGCCCTAAGCAACCATCTTTGTCACTTATGCTTAAGGCTGGCCCTGGCCAAAGCCACAATGAAGTGGCGTAAAATCAAAATGGTCAATGTCCTGGAGTGGCTTATTCAAAGCCCATGCCTCAATCAAATTGAGAATCTGTGGAAATAGATCACCAAACGTCCCCAGCTAACTTGAAGAGCGTCAGCAATTTTGCAAAGAAAAATGGACAAAAAATGGCTGTGTCCAGATTAACTAAAGTGGTTGATTATTTACGCAACCTGTTTCCTTTTTTGTATTAGTAATGCATTTATACCCATTTGTAGATTTTATTTTTCACCTTGACATGATGGAGTTGTGTGTTGATCGGAGGCAAAAACTCAAAATTATATACCTTCTGATTTCATGTTGTAACATGATAAAATGTGGAAAACCCAAGGGGGTGAATACTATTGACATCCACTGTATGTGGGTGCATCTCGATGTACAGAAATATTTCCACATAAAAATCTAACAGTGAAATCAGTGACAAGACACATTAACAGCCAAGAAAAATTGCAATTTATTAATATAGTCTGAAAGACACTCCGTAACTCAAGGAACCATGTTTTTTTTCCGGTGCATGTCATTAACGATCACATTCTATGAGGAAAAATAAAGAACAACATTTAAAAGCCACAACTTTGTATTTCAGTACAGACATTTTTCTTTCATGTTTTTAAAATAAAAAGGCAAAGGCAATGTACCCCCTCCCCACATCCCCTTACAAAAAACCAGACAGCCTTAAAAGTCATGGGCTTTCTCTCAGTATAACCCACAGTGCTTCAGCAGAAGAATAAGCGCTCATTGGTTAAGGATTACACAGCATGGCGATGCAATGCAAAGTTTTGCCAAATAATATGATGACAATAATAATGACGATGAGGGAGGGGGAGAAAATCGAACATAGCAAATTTGTAGCACAACAAAAACACACCCCCAGATCAAACCCTGAAACCCAGTGGACAAGTCCTGGGTCCCAAGAGAAATGCAGGCCTGGACTCTCCCTCCCACTTGTGCATAGATCATGATCCTTTAAAAACCAGCTTTTTTCATCCACTTCAATCTGTTTCCTGAAAACCATCTATTTGACATTAGAACTGAATAACTTGTTGAATACCTGCCCCAGGAACAGAGACATGTAAAACAGGATAATGCACAATGCTCCTGAATTTTACAGGATGGAACCTCAAAGAAAAATACATAGGTAAAACATACAACTGCAATGTCCTATCACTGCCTTTTGACAAGAAAAATCATTGATCACTTTTGTTTAAATGTAAAGCAATTTCTACAGATTTTAAATGTAAAGCACTACTTGTCTCAAAGTTCATTTTCAGTCCTTTATTTGGTAAATATGTAACTGCTACGGATTTCTAGAAACAAATGGTATTTCATATTCTATTATAATCCATAACCTTCAGTGCTTTGAGTTATGCTTCATCGTTATTGTATTTTAACTTTCTTTCATAAAAATTAAAAAGAAAATGGTGGAGTTGGTACTCTGGAAATTCTGGCCTTCCTGAGACAAGATCCACATTTTTTATGAGTGTGCAAGATAGTGAGCAATTTGCGTCGTCTTTTTACAAGACAAAATTCAAATAAATCAAATCAATACACAGTTGAAATCAAAGATAACTTAAAATACGACACAACACTGATTAATCCCAGAGTTCTGAAAGTAGCATAAATCTTAATTTAAAGTTTTTTTTTTTTATGTTCATAGCTATTCATTTGATGGAAGATGGAATTTGTCTATTTTCTTTTCCAACATTCCCGTTATAAACTCCTTTTTCCTTGAACTTCAGACAAATTAAATGTTTGTAAACGATGGGTGGCTTTGCAAAAAAATAAAAAAACAGAAAAGATAGGCACCTCTGAAATGAGTCTTGTAACAAACTCACCTCCTCACGTTATCCCTTTCCATTTCTCCATGAAGTTAACATAGGGATCTAGTACTACTACTACTACTACTACTACTACTACTACTACTACTACTACTACCACCACCTATGGCAACAATTCTTAAGTTGTTTTTTTATCTTCATTTTTTGTTTTAAGATTTTTTTTTCATGTTTTTCTTCATTTTAGTTAAATCAGAACAAAATGGTGCAATACTCAATGATAATCCTTGTTCTGGATTATTCCACAATAAAAGCCACTATAAGGTAGATAAACATTTTACAGATAAAACAAAGAAAAAAAAAAACTTTTTTCCATTAAATCCTTGAGTAAACATTTACACATGAATTGTCACATCTCCCCTCAGTACTTAGTCTCGTTTTTCCACGATTAGCTGAGTGAGGGGTAGAAGACACTCAGTGCAACGTTAGAAGATAACATGTCTATCAGATTATAGTTTATGACAAGCAAAAAATAAAACTCAATGAAAGTACGGACAAGGTCAACACAACATACTGAATGGAAGATAAGAGCGGACCGAGGCCTGCCAAGCACACAGTTGCTTGCACACATACTCATACATTTTGACTTTCAAGCACACAACAAAGATGATTTTTGCATTTTTTTTCAATTTTTTTATATATTGTTTTACTTTAACACATTATAACTCGTCCTCAAAAAGCTCTGATCAGACCTTTTTTTTTTTTTTTTTTTACAAAAGACTTCACATTACGTTATTGGCGGTCCTTGATTCAAGTATTTGTGTTTATATTTTTGTTTTGATATGTTTAATGATTTTTTTCTCTACTGGGAAAGTACGCATTTAAAAACAGGTGGTTCAGGTTGGGTTGTTCAGACTTTGTTTGAAGGACAAATACACATACAGTACAAGCACTTAAAGGTACTGTAACAAGTTCATTAATCCAGTACGTGCATATCCAACTCCAGATCAGAAAGACACTACCCTCGATCAAACAAGTTTCACCCCTAACTCAAACAAGTTTCACCCCTAAACCTGTTGTCTTTTCTTTGTATCACATGGGGGGAATACATATTGCTCACCTTCAGTTTGTATTGAAGCCTTTTAAACAGAACAAAAGGTTTCAGAGGTTGTGATCCAAGATTTCTGTCTGTCGGTGGATGTGCTACCACACGGTACATATATCCATATATATCTATCTATAGCTGGAGAGAGCGTGCGGCGGTGCCCCTCAGTGCTGGTGCAGCAGGGGGTCCCCCCCACACTGAGTGGACGCTTGGAGGCCCCCATCCGGCTAATGGGTCTGTCTGAGCTTGGATCAAGGCAGTTACAGAAACAGGCAGTCGTGATTTTTGCTAGTGTGCTGCAGGACGCCGAATGGTGTCCCAAAAGGTAGCCTTCTCCTGTTTTTTTTTTTTATATTTTTATTTTTTAAGACTTTTTGTACCTCTTAAATTGCGCCCCCTCTCGTTGCCTACCGTAGTGAGGCAAGCGAGTTGGGCTGATACAGTGGGCCCAAAGCCATCTGGGTCTGTGGAAATGTACAGTTCTGTGGGCCCCGCTTTAAGCGGAAACACAAACAAATACAATAAATACAGCATCCAGAAAAAGGCACCCCAGCCTGCATTCTACACTCCCTGGATGGTGGAAGATAAGAGGTTGCTGGACTGGAGCCGTTTCAGCTAGAAGTGCAGCGCTTTAGTTTTAACATATCATAGATTCATTTTTTTTTTTGTCTTTTTAAAGTTTAAGGTTTTTTCTTTTAAGATTTTTTGTCAAACTTCATATTAAAAATGACGTTAAAATGCAATAATTGTTTTCATTTTTGGTTTAAAAAAATATGTACCCGGGATTACCCATCAAACTGACTGTGCACTGTAGCATACTTGGAACCCCAAACTGAAGATATTTTCCTCAACGGGCCATTCCCCACAAAGAATCGCTGCGTACTAAATGACATCCCATTTTCCTACATTACACTACATAATGAACAGGGTGCCGTTTCAGACCCAGCCAAACCATCTCAGTGTTTCAGGATGGGCTGTGTTGCCCCCCACCGTCTATTGGTTCCTCCCTGTCTCCCCCCCCCACCTCCATGGAAGATTATTAACAAAGATCCCCCAACCTGGAACGAGGAGTGCTCTTTCTCCCGCTAGCATAACATTGGGGAATTTTTTTTATTTTAACTCCTGTATTGGCACATAGGATAACATTGGCATCATACATGCTGAATGGGCCTTTACATTTTATTTTAACATTACAGCAGGCCCAGAGTCAGGAAGGGAGTTCATTACTATCCCGTTCCCAATACCTAGCCTTTTCTCCAGCTGGTAAGGCTGTGCTTGCATACTACTGCACAGCTGGCCTTCAGTTAGTGTACGTATTGGCTCTCCCCACACTACAGCAAAGGACGTCTGTATTTAGAGAGCTGCATCTCTCTTAATGTTGTCTCCTCCTACCCTGAGATCAAGCTGAGGAGAGCAGTCTTCGTCAGCACAGGAGAGAGAGTGGCCTACCATGCCAGCCCTCCAGTGGTACTACGGCTCCGCGTGGGGAGTGTCAGTTTGGAATACGACAGTGTTGTGGTTTAAGCCCAGCTATAAGGACCAGGAGCGGCCATGTTGCTGAAGGATACATACAGCAGCAGGTTGGCGGTTGGGTCAAGCTCTAGGAGTGCTCATTCCTATTGGTCAGGATGGGCCGGTTGGTTAGGGCCCCCAACCATACGTTTTTTTTGTTTTTTTTGCATAGAAACAGATGGGTGTAGTCTGTTTATATCTGGTCAAGGTGGAGGCCCAGGGGTCGATTTGGAGAGGCCTGGGGCTGGAGGAGGGTATAGCGTAGCAGCTGTGTGAGGGGCGAGAGGGGACAGCCCTGGTGAAGCCCAGGTGAAGCAGCTAGGTTCAGGGGGGACACACAGACACCCATCTGAGAGACCGTATTCATCTAACTTAGACTTCTCCAGGTACTACCTGGAAGTACTACAGAATACTGTCCAAAACAAAGCAATGAACGATCAATCAGTTAAGATACAAACTAATAATAACAATATAATAGACAATCAACAACGGTCTGTAGTATTGATCCTCGGTTGCATTCAATACACAGGACGACCATACAGAGGCACCTCTGACCAAAGTGTTTCTGCATATGAACAGTGAAAGGGCTTGTTTCAGGCAGCCATCTTGAAAAGACCACTGCATGTAGACAAAAATAACAAATCAACAAGATAAAAAAATACATCAGAAACATCAAAAGGGAGAAAAAAAAAACTAAAATGTTATCGACACTGGCAAAATTCCAGAAATGTGACTGTCTCTAGACTTCCAGCTAAAGTAATCTTCGTGTGAAAGAAGAAGTGAGATGTAGAGGGTTGGTTGAGACAAGGTTGAGTGCTGCTGGCGAGGTCATTAGCTCCATGCTGATTGGCCAGTCTCGGAGGGAGCATGGTTTCCTGCCAGGCCGAGGGTGTCCAATGAGAGAGCTTGGTGCCTGCCCAGGAGTTAAGTGCTGCAGTAGGAGTAGCCTAGCGACCGTTGCCATGGGCACCACAGCAGAGGCACTCAGTGGACCGTGTCCGCCTCCAACCCCATTCGGACCGACCACCGGCCGGAGACAGGTAACATTGCATGTCTAGCGCCTCCAGACAAGATAAAGGCTAAACATTTCGGAGTAACAGTGATATTCACTTTGATATTTAGTTCAAAGAAAATGTAATTAGGAAAAAAAAAAAATCATACAGATTTTTTTGTCCAACACAAATAGGTTTCAGTTTTTTTTTTGTTTAGTTCCCCTTCATCGTGCTACCATTTCCAAGTCCATTCCAGTCGTTGAACCAAAGAACAAACTTATAACGCCACGCCAAGTTATTTCCAAGTATACAGTACAAAAAGAGCATGAGTCTTTTTTTTCTTTTTTTTTTCCTTTTTTAAAGCTGCTCCATTTTTCTGATTTATTGGATTGCAAGTTGAAGCGTTTGCTCTCTTCATAAGTGCTATGATAAAACCCCTTGAAATAGAAAAAGGTTACTCAGTCTCATGTTTTTGTACAGTACCAAATGCAAGGAACACTCATAGTAGATCTACTGCATTAGGAGAAACCCCTCTTATTTGGTATTGTGCCAGGTGCCCCGTGCCCCTCTAAACAGACCATCTGAATTGAGTCTCTGTTGGGTTTGGCTGTGGCAAAGCAGGGAGGAAGTGTTCTCTGACAGTGCCTTCCCATTTATCCCAATTCACTGTACGTATGAGGACGCCTGGGGCCAAAGTACGGCGTCAGAACAGTGTAAGAGAGTAACCACCCACGCTGTTCCTCTGCCAATTAGACCAACAGACTTATGGAGTTCCGATAGGAATCCAAGATTTGAGAAAGGTAAGGTTTCCGTAGTTTCCAAAGTTCTTCGCTTTGATAAACGACAAAACCATTCTTTTGTGAACGAGAACAACAAAAAAACAAAACGAGTCAGCTCCTGTTTCGACTTGAGTGTGGACGGAAGAAGAGTCTGTGGCTTATATTGCACAATATAACGGTCATGTCAAGGTGAAGTTGTTTCCAGAAACTGTTGGACCATGACGAGAGGGTCACTGACAGAATATACGAATAATTTGAGTAATCGACAAAAAGCACCTGTAGTCCTGTTAGGTGAGTATAGCTGAAGTTGTAGTTCTGAGCAGTGGTAATTTGAACTCACAGACATGAATGATTAGGTGCCATCAGACATACTCATGTACACACAAAACACAAACTCAGCTAGGTCGTCGACATGTAATGATCTTCTCTCAGCTTATGTTGCGATAGATATTATAAAAATGCGCCTGGATATACAATAAGAACAAAAACAGCAGTGTAAATCCCTTCAAGAACATACAACCAGAAAAAAAACCTACAAAAAAAGGTTTTAACTGATGATTGGTTGGGTCAGCGTTGACAGGCCTCATACTGCCGAGTGACTTTGAGGTCGTATTCATTAGTACACGCCGTAGCAAAACCGTTTGTAGCGGAAAACAAAATGTTTCTTATTTGGACAAAGTTCAGGTAGTCCCTCTTTGTTTCGGTCTATTTGCTTCCGTTTTATTAGTGAATACGACCTTGGTTTATCACACTTGTCCTGTTCCATTTGCTGGCTCAGAGATGGGAACTGTGCAAGTTTTTAAACGTATTACATTTTCTTCAGTTTCAAAACAACAGAAAAGGCTTGAGATTGAAGGACCTGGGCCGGAGTAGAGCACTTAAGGCTAATATTAGTGCTTAGAACAAAATGATAAAATAACAAGTAAAAGGTATTTCAACCACATCATTGGCCACGACATGCTGGGAATGGTCGTTTTCTTGTATCAATTTGGAGTTTTGGGGGCAAAGGAAAGATTCAAAATGGCAGCTTCTTCGATTGCTTCTCCTTAAAAACACATCACACAGAATGTCAGCGATATTCATGGAAAAAATTAAAAACACTTAAGGTTCACTTCATTGAGTCTTTTCTGCATTTTAGTTTAGTTTTCTTCCAACGTTGATCAAACTCTAAAAATGAAATCCCCTTTAAAAAGAAAAGGAAGAAAAAGACAAAAAAATGAAGAACCGATGGGCGTAGGGGTCAGCAGTCTTTTGTCGGTGCCCACAGCCTTCCGGTTACACGATTCACAGTTTGTTGATACTGATTATCGCCACATGATTTGCTTGGTTTTGCTCCTGTTCATTGTCATTATTTTTTTTTCTGTATTTTTATTTATATATAATTTTCCCACTGTCTGGTATTGCAGTGAAACAACATCCATCCTCATGGTTAGTGTGTTGTCCTACATGGACTCGCCACTCAGAAGGTCGCCTGGCAACAGCGTGTTTATAGGGGTGGGGCTCCCAATAACTCCGCGACTATCATCGCCGCTGGGAGGCCCCCACAGGTTGGAGTACTGGGGCACGCCTCCCCAAAGGAGGTCTCCTCCTCCGCCCGTCTTGGCCCCTCCCCCCAGGCCGCCACCACTGCTGCTCCAGTGATGGCCAACGGCGTGCTGCTGCGAGGCTCCGCCTCCTCCACCCATGCGCGTCTGATTGGTGCCCGGGTTGGGCTGCCAGCTGGTGGTGGGCGGGAGCTGCTGCTGCTGCTGCTGCTGCTGGCCTTGTGCAAAGAAGCGGTTCACCTCGTCCTCCCCAGCAAACTCAGCCAGGATTGTGGTGTTGCCAAGCACACACCTAAAGGCATGGAGACACTGTTAGTTATGCATCGTGTGGTCAGGTTTTATTCCTGAAAAAGGAAATTAGTGTAGAATCAGTTCTCAAAATTAGAAAGAAGTACTGACCACTGTTTACAAAGGAAAAAAAAAAAAAAAAAAAAAAAATACTTATTCATAGTGTGCACCTGGGATACACAGTGGTGCCAGTCTTCACACAGAAGCCACGGCCGTTTTAATGATGAAAGGTCAAATGAAGATGAATTACTTTCATCTAAGTTACACTACGGGGGACTAGATATGAGATTACATTATTGTCATCATAATGTCATCAAATTTAGTTCAGACAGATGACAATGCTGTCATCAGCTAGCAAAGTCAGTTAATAATAACTAGCCATGCTAACGTTAGCAATCTTAGCTAGCTAACATAGCAATCTTAGCTAGCGTTCTTGAGTATATGAGGGTAAATCTGGCAACATAAATAATAACAAAATTATTTTCTGCTTATTATATGCCTTTTATAGAAGTGACATCAGGTTCAGGTCACCACAACAACGCATTATAGGCCCATATGTTCTTCAGCGGCCATCTAAGATGCATTGAGTACAATGCTGTTAGATTGTACCACGATCGCTCAAAGCAATACTGTGACAAAAGAGCTGAAAGGGTTGTGCAGTTGACCAACACAGCCCTCCACACAATGCGGGAGCGAACGAGGGAGTCGTACATGTGCAGGGACTTCTGGGCCTTGGCGGCCTCCTCCTTGGAGCTGTAGCGCACCACGGCGTTCCCCTGGGTCAGGTTGAGGTGGAATGTGATGAGGGGGCCGTGCTGCATGCACAGCGTCCGCAGGGTGGAGCCGTCGATCTGGGGGGTGAGGTTCCTTAGGACCAGCCAGCTACTGGTCCTGCTGGGGCTGTCAGTGCTCCACGTGGTTCCCTCTGACGGAGACAGAACCCAAGCGGTCAGCGCTCACAAGGCCACCGTGCTCAACTCCCCTCAACAGGGTTAATACAAAGTTTTGGGATCTGCGGATCATTAAACAAATCTAAAACCACGACCAACGACATTCAGAAGAAATACGGTGTAATCCCCCCAGTCCCCGCTACAAAATCTTCGGCAAACGGTTTGGTTACGGTCTGAAAACACTACACCTCTTGAGTAAATGGATGGATTCTATCAAAATCAACACGACCTAGGGTTTCTTGTTTCAAAGTAAGGTTAGGTTTCCGAAACAGATAAACCTCAGGATGTCAGTTTGAAATGAAAGGGGCCCCTAACCACAACAGGGTGTGTGTCACTCCACCCCACTGGAGCAAGTCAGGAGGGGAGCGCAATAGAGTAGCTCATCACAACCACACCCAGGCAGACACACCAGGGCCTACGCAGCCCGCACTCCGACTGAGGCGTTAGGGGAACATGTCAACAACATTGTGTTAGGTAGGATGTTCACGTAGCTAAGCTAGCAGATGGTTGAGGGAGTCGCTGTCCCTTGTACTTTATAACAGGACTAGGCTCACCACATCAAGAAACCGGCAAAATGCAAAGTAGGCGGCTGCACACAAGTGCATTCAGCACTCTAAACTGTTCATCTCATGGCGTCTAGATACGCTGGTGCTGATACTCTCAATGTGTACCTCAATCTCTAAGCATTTCCTCACTAACTGCTCACGTCTAAATGTATACTAACTCCGCCCATTTGTATTTAATTGCATGTCAGTTGCATGTGTGTAAAGGTTGTCTGTCCCTGTAGGTTGTCTACTACCAGCAACACTTTGTAACGACTTACAAAGAAATTGCTAAAAATAAAAAAAAAAGACTGATAAAGCAGATAAGGTTCTAAACTTCACCGGGCACCACCATTTTATTTTATTAAGCTTAGCTATACTAGTAAGCACTTCAGAAGGGCTGGGCCAGCCACAACATCCACACGCGTAGTAATAAACTGCTGGCACTGTAATAGAAGGCGAGGATAACAATACGAAAATGTGGATACTGACCAGTCCTTTACAGCAGCTCATTAAGACAAAGTAGATCCTCACCCGACGTGTAGGAGCTGCTCCAGCCTTGGGCCAGGCCCAGGGAGTTTCCTCCCCAGGTGGAGGAGGGCTTGGTGGGGTTGGTGAGGCCAGGAGGGGGCCTGGAGGGGGCAGTGGTGTTGCGTGACCCCTGGGGGACCTTCCACAGCTCGTGGGACAACGAGGCCTGGGATGGGTGTGAGATTGGCCCCGGGGACCAGGTAGATTTCATGTCTGAGAGTTTACCTGAGGCAAGGGAGGAACATATGAGACACTGATGGATCTACTGAGATCATCTATTAAAGATGGAGACCTTACATTAGTGATACAGAACATTAACTGAAACCTAATTCTTAGAAGCATGTTGTGTATGTTTTTGTTGGTATTTTGTGGCTACTCTGAGACTTGTTTGGGGGAACGGTTGTGAGCAGAATGTGTGCGTCAATATTAGCATTTGTATTGCAAGATTTTGTATTACTTGGTTAGAGGGGGAAAAAAAAAAACATTCATTAGTCTACCACTGGTGACCACACTGGAGACCATACAGGAAACAAATAGGAAACTAATCGAACGGCGGTAACTAAGGTAACCAAGTGTTTCATACACACTCGAGTTGCTTAGCTGCAATTAAAATGACACAACACATGCTTAAGGATACAGCACTAGGGCGTGGCCATGGCATTTCTGGACAGAAACACTGAAAGGTATCATTTTGCAAGGAGCACAAGGCCCTTCAGTCAAACAGAGCAGCGCACGACACTCCAACCGGATATTAGGATTGAAGGAGAGGCAAAGGAAAGGCCTAGCCACTGAAATACTCAGATCAACAAACACAGACCACATGCACTCGGGATGAGAGAGCTGGGTTGCTATGGTCGCAATTGGGGGGAGGGGTGTCGAGCATGTTTGACCATGGATCAAGGGTCAAAGGTCAAGGGATCAGCGGTGGGGGAGGGGGGGGGCAACACAAAAGGTCGGGGCAGAGGCTGCGATCAGTACAATACTCTGTACCTGCGCTCTCCTCATCCGGGGAGGACAGAGTGAAAGGGCTGGTGTAGCAGCCAGTGACGGGCCACTCAGTGGAGGGCGGAGCGCCGTTCTGACACGGTGACGGAGGGGAGGAGCCTAGAAGTTGGGTCCCATTGTTAAGGGGGAAAAAAAATACGGATGAAGACACCACAGGGCCTGGGCTACCGGATGACACGGTCTCAACAAGTCAGAGTACTGACAGAAAACCTCCTGTTGCACTTCCCAAAACGTCGGCGACATCACAACACTGAAACGCACATCTGTTTGAAAGCCCCGTAAAGAAACGGACGCGTGTCCGACTGGTCGTCCATCTGAACCAAACCGAAGTAACCACTTCCGCGAGGACTGACCCCACCCCCCGGACACAGTAGCTCAACACCCCCCCCTTCCTCACCTCCACTGCGGTCCCGGAGCAGGTATCGGTTGACGTCCTGGATGTTGGTGTTGATGGTGGGACCGCTGGGAACACTTCCTGGGGTCATGTTGGGGTCGTTCTCGGGGTCGATATTCTGCAGGCCCTTCCAGGGTACGCCTGGACAAAACTCTGAGGAGAGACCGTGGATGACGGCGCCGTCAACCCATTGTGCAGTTAACACTGAAAACCCACGATTCTGTAGGGAACGAGGCCCCAAAATGTCTCTTGACACAAACAAATTCCACCAACCAGGGGGCCAGTTGATATTGGTTCCGTTGGTGATCTTATCGTTGGGGCTCTTGCCCGGTCCCTGGCCCCAGCTGTCAGGGGGAACCAGAGGGGAGGTGGGGGACTCTGAGCCACTCATGATACTGTAGGGGCTGTATGAGTCATCCATCTGGGTGGGCTTCCCGGGGGGGCCCAGGGTGGAGGCAGCAGAAATGGCACCTTGAGACAGAAAAATGTAAAGTTGCACTTAAGAGAAAGGAACATGGGTGTTTAAATGCATCAAAACATCCTCTTAAAATGTGCTTCTGTTGAGATAAACCATGGCCTTTGTTACAAATACTTGCGGTTGACATTTCACCAATTGTTTCCACACTGAGATTGTGAAAACGGACAGAAACCTTCAGAGGAAGGACATGCTTTTGACGGCACGATGTTTACTAGAAGTGCCTGTCAGAGGTTAGCCTCTTGGTTCACAGGAGAGTGGTGAGAAAGTTCCTGCTTGTGGCATACACATTTAAGTGCTACTTGGTCTGCAGAACCTGTGTCGGTGTGAAACGTGACAACGGGTTAACAAGTTCTTTCTTGAAAACGCCATATTCAGTGAAACCTCTTTCCCAACTGTCACATTTAAGAAAACCCACAAAAGGACTGTAATTTGACATAAACTAGGCGTGGATCTCGATCGCCCCCCCGATGGGAGGGGAATCAGCGTTTCACTGTACTGAGGAGAACAAGACCATTGGCCTACCGTGCTTATTGAGGTTGGCTTCCATGTGAGAGGAGCCTGACGAGAGGCTGTCCATGGAGTTGGGGTGAGTCCACTGGGAGAGGCGTGACTGGGGCTGCGGGGGCTCCTTCAGGGACAAGCCCCCCACCTCCATGCAGTTTACATTCATGTTAGGATTGAGTCCAGCTAGAGCGGGGAGAAACACACACGCACAAGCGCGCACGCACACACGCGCACCAGTCAGTTCTACGCAGACCTCCCGAGAAAGTCGAACCACAAAGGAACAGAAAATTCCCATCTCAAAAAATAACTTCATCAAGGTTTCAAACGGACTATGTCCCACGCACTTCACACGCACTTCTCATCACAATTAGAAGAGGACCGGAGGATGAATGGGCGACACGACGCTCTGTGAAGAGAGACTTCTAGAAAGAGCTGCCGGTCTACCAGCGCGCGTCGACTTACAGAGCGGGTAGGTGCTGTACGAGTTGGGAGAGGACTGCGGCTCTTTGGTGTGCAGGTCGGAGAGGCCCGGAGCCTGGGGGTGGCCTGGGAAGGAGTCCAGGACTGATTTGCCTTGGCCGGGGTGCAGGCTGGAGGAGTGGGAGCCGGGGGGCTGCTGCTTCATCAGCAGGGCCTGGTACAGCTGGCGCTGGTGCTGCTGGATCTGCTGCTGCATGTTATTGATTGTACGTGCAACCTGGAGGGGGGGGGGGTAAGATTACAATGACCCCCAGAAACTTCCTCCCATGACTGTGTGACCAGATCCCATCGAAAACCCACTAAAGAGGGAACTCCTGGGATTGGTATGGACTTATTTTACAGAAGTGGCCACCTCACAATAAAGGAGAAGAGCATTCAGACACACACGGTTGTTCAAAGTCACCCACAGGCAACTAGCTTGCGTAACCACTTCTCCAAAGCATGTAACGTTTGAGAAACATTTGTGAAACACATAACGCTCAACATTTGATCGTATCTCTAAAGGAGAAGTCATAGACATTCACAGAGTGTCTCAGAGGGCTGATGTCTAAGGTCAGGGTGACCAGGAACAAAGCCTGGGTCTCAGGTAGGTGATGGGACAGTGGGCGGGTCTAGGGGACAGAGTGGAGGCGGAGACCGCAGGGATGAACAGGTCTTTACCTGCTGCTCCTGTTGTCTGACCGGGCCGGAGACGCTGCGCTGAGCCTGCATCATCTGCTGCTGGATTTGTAAACGCTGGTACGCCTGGAAACGGGCGGAGACACAAGGAAAATTATGGGAGGGAGAGATAGAAAAGAAAAAGATGTAGAGAGGAAGATGGGAAGAGACGGGGAAAGACGGGAGTGATTGACAGGAGGTAAATACTGTCTGATTCGGTCAGTTAATGAGGTAATAAGAAGAGCCAATTGGACGTGAGCCTTTTGACTCACCATTTGCAGTTGCTGAAGTTGATACAACAGGGTCATTTGTTGAGGGTTAATTGGTGAGGTTAAAAGTGCAGGGTTCAGACCAATGTTTTTTGCGGCAAACTGCAAGAGCTGTGCTTGAACCTGGAAAGGAGGACAGGGAGAAAAAAAACAAAAAAACAAGAAAACATAAATGACTGGGTCTAGGGGTTAGGAAACACTGATGTGTGAACACAGCCATCAGCACACGTATTCTGGTGTACATTAATTAACACAGAACCTGTCCTCACTTGTAATGGGAACCTATTGAGGGTTTAGCAAGAAAATGTGGCCTTCCCTCAAAAAAAAATAAAAATAAAGGATATTTTAGGGGTAAGGTCGGGGTTAAAATTAAGTTTAGGATTAGAATAAAGCTTAGTGGTAAGAAGTGAAAGTTAGGCCAGGATGTGAAGGTTGAGCATATGGCAAATATTGTTCTTAACAGGAAGACCATGTGGTCGCCTAAAACGCCCCTCATAGGTAAACCATGCGTGCGTATACCTGAGGGGAGAGAAACTGAGGCACTTGAGCGCGAAGACTAGGCTGGGAGGAGCTGAGAGGCGGCACTGACGGCTGAGGAGGAGGCTGCATGACCCGGGCTTGTGCTGCTCCGCTACTGCCAAACATTCCACTCTGCATCTACACACACACACACACACACACACACACACACACACACACACACACACACACACACACACACACACACACACACACACA
>JACXGI010001489.1:50580-91918 GCA_016801175.1 Esox masquinongy | reverse complement strand
CTGCGCCAGGTGACCTGGCCTCCACAGTCACCGGACCTGAACCCAATCGAGATGGTTTGGGGTGAGCTGGACCGCAGAGTGAAGGCAAAAGGGCCAACAAGTGCTAAGCATCTCTGGGAACTCCTTCAAGACTGTTGGAAAACCATTTCAGGTGACTACCTCTTGAAGCTCATCAAGAGAATGCCAAGAGTGTGCAAAGTAGTAATCAGAGCAAAGGGTGGCTACTTTGAAGAAACTAGAATATAAGGCATGTTTTCAGTTATTTCACACTTTTTTGTTAAGTACATAATTCCACATGTTCATTCATAGTTTTGATGCCTTGAGTGAGAATCTACAATGTAAATAGTCATGAAAATAAAGGAAACGCATTGAATGAGAAGGTGTGTCCAAACTTTTGGCCTGTACTGTATGTGTGTGTGATCATCAGTAGCCTTAAGAGCTCGAGTGTGAAGTTGAACAAGGAGTGCCATAGTAATCTATATTCCAAAGTAATACAATTTATTCCAATCAAGTAATAAGGTTTCAACACAAAATATAGTTACATACAACACAATTCTACGTCATCCCAACTAGTCTAAAAGTCTACTAAGTTTACCATAAGACACACTATAGCACGAAGGTGTGCTAGGAGCTTCATTTAACAATAGACTCCTAGCTATGACTACAACACAATGTGTTGAGAGGTCTCTATAACAATGACAAACTCCTAAATATGACTACAACATAACATGTTGGGCGGTCTTTTTAACAATGACAAACTCCTAAATATGACTACAACACAACATGTTGGGCGGTCTCTTTAATGATGACAAACTCCTAAATATGACTACAACACAACATGTTGGGAGGTCTTTTTAACAATGACAAACTCCTAAATATGACTACAACACAACATGTTGGGAGGTCTCTTTAACGATCACAAACTCAAATAACTTTTTGGAGACATGGCTATTTCTCCTAAAATCAGACATATCTAAAACACTCCCCCAAGTAGTCATTAGCATTACTTTACCTTGGCAAACACAATGAACACAAAGGACAGGAACTGTCCCACTTAATCAATGCAAAATTATCGAATGTTGCCGCCAGTTGTTGTCAGACATGCAAAAAGGACAATCATTTCTACAATGTTCTTGTGAAGTTTGACCCATAACCCGTACAGTACAATTAAGCATATTAGCCTATTCTGCCCTTTATGGGGAACAGGGGAAATCCAAACACTACAGATAAATGTCCACAATATAATGTTACATTCCAGTTTGCTCAGAGTTTCACACCTCTCCAGATGAGCTCAGGAGGGTGGGGCTGATGGTCCACACCTGGTGTTCCAGATCTTTAGAGAAGCAAATGTTACTCAGGACACTTATTAACATCACCAAGGGTCTGTTGGAGACTTGGTGGGGCCAGATCTTTAGAGAAGCAACTGTTATGTAGGGCCCCTAATTAACATCACCAAGGGTTGCTGGAGACTACTGTTGTTTGCTCCTTGGGGTTTTAAGGCCGGGTGTTTTGTAAAAGCACTTTGTGACGACTGCTGATATAAAAAGGGCTTTATAAATAAATTTGATTGATTGATTGATTGACTTGGTGGGGCCAGATGCGCCTCTTCGTCAAATATACTTCCACTCTTCCTCAACAGACATTTCTTATTACACTACACCTTCATAGTGGCAAATTGGCAGTGTTAGAAGCATTTTTAACAGAATCCAAAATGGCGAAAAATACAATAAAGCAGACTTTATGAATTGGCAAAAATGTTCCTTTTGAGGAAATAGACTTGAGTACCAATTTGCAAAGTAGCATTCCTTAGATCCAAAAGAATTCCTCAACATAGAACTCAGACGAAGCCTAGTCCACCGGCACCTAAAACTATTGCGGAATAAAAACTATGGACTGAAATGACGGTTGTTGTGGGGCGGGGGTTCTCTAGTATGTAGAAGTCATCCCAAGATGCAACATGGACTACGTAGATCATTTTACATAAATCTTTGACAGCCAAATTCGTAAGATATACTACGTTAGGTAAAGTAACGTTAGAGTAATAATCCAGAAAAAAAGTTAAAAGTCACATTTTAAACCTGGGTCCATCCGCTCCACTGACAGGTGGTCTACCCACTGCTCCAAATAAAAACTTTCTGATAGAGGCGGCAAATAGTGGTGTTACAACGTCAATATGTTACAAGTGATTTTCTTTATAACCCTAACCCAAACCTTAACCCCAGTGCTGTGATATCTAACCCTAACCCTAACCCAGTGCTGTGATATAAAACCCTAACCCAAACCCTAACCTTAACCCCAGTGCTGTGATACATAACCCTAAGCCAAACCTTAACCCCAGTGCTGTGATACATAACCCAAACCCTAACCTTAACCCCAGTGTTGTGATACCTAACCTTTTTCATTTTCTAACCTTACCCCAAACCTTAACCCTAAGGTTGTGGGGTAATACCTAATGCTGTGATACCTAATGTTAACCTAAATGTAACATTAAAATGCTTTTATTACATATTGTAGCCACTTTGGTAAGGCCATTACTCATCCCTTGAAATCCATGAACCCTGTATGGAGCAGTGGGTAGGGCGCCTGAATTCAGAGCATAACATCGCTGGTTTGAAACATGGCTCATGTGTTTTGTGTAAATGTGTAATGAATTATATGTTTTCGTACTGTTTTTAAAATATGATACGTTTGTGCATACTCACGTTGAGTTTGTGTCTCACATCAATAGTCAGATCATTCCACAAAAATGGAGCTCTATGTAGAAAGCCTTGCCCCAAGGTTTTAAAAATATATATTGTAGTTTGTTTTCTAGTTAATACTTGAAATATTAAGTGGATAATCTATCAATTGGGAAACTACTTTTCAATTAGCCATCTCAAATCTGTCTTATATGAACTGGTTGCACCTCATATAGCAAAGAAAAACTTGAGTTGTAAATCCTGAACGTATGGGGCACCTGAAACGCAACCCAGTGTGTTGCAACATTCCCAAAGCAGAGGTTTGGACTGCTTCACTGACAATACATGACTTCCAACGTAAAGCACAGGGTTTGATTCATCTGGTGGAATCGGGGCGTTATTACAGAGCCCAATATTCTATTCTCTGGTCAAAAATTCAGCATTTTATTATGAATAAAACTAATTAGTACTGCTAAAAATTACAAAACAGTGTTCAATTGCATCATTCAGCACAAGACTGAAGAACACATACCATTGTCCCGTGTTGAGCAATGGCTCAGGAGATTTGTTTTTAATTGGCCCGTGGATGCTTCTCGTTTCTCCAGTAAATATTTGGCACAGTCCTTGTTCTTCATTGCCATAGCACAAGTGATTCCAATTATCTGACATGCTGTGTTCAACCTTCCATTAATTATTTCTCCAAACAAGAAGATTTCTATTTATTTTTTGTGGTCCTTATGAATCCACCATATGTGGCAGGGACACCATATTAGTGTAGATGGAGGGACTTATTCATCTGATTTAATAATATTATCTGAGTAGTAGTGGCTAAAATTCCTGGCCTAGAGTCAAGATGTTTAGGTACAAAGGCTTTTTTCCTGGTACAAACCAATCCTGTGTTCCTGTGTAATCATTTACTGTGATCTGAGATGTGCTGGAAGTCTCTGCGAAAGTGCCTTGTAAATAAAAATATGTTAGCTGTCTCTTCCTACAGTCTAAATGCATGTTGGTCTTGGATAGTTCTTTTTAAAAACTGCTGGCATGGTTGTCTGAATGGTTTTTCTAGGAAGTCTTGTGACCTTTAATTTGACAATCCAGTTTTTATCTTATTGCAACAATTTCCAATGCCAATCCACTGTGTCATTTCATGGCAGACCTCTTTCTCTTGAGTTAATTGATTTTTGTTAAAGGATTAAAATGAAAAGAAGCAGAATCTACATGATTTAGAAAACTATGAATTGTAAATATGGACAATTGTGTTAAATATTGTAAGGAGGAAAGACACGGAATGGACATAGAGGGTGTGTTCAGTGCCCAGGAGGGTGTTTTATTAACAAAAATGAGTAGGGTGAGGGGAAGAGGTGAGGGACAAATCAAAACCTCCTGGTGGGGGTTTGGGAGGAATGGGTGCTGGCGGTCATATCTTTGGTGGCCCCTACAACCATCATCTCCTAGCTGTCTTCCTTTCTCTGGTGCATTTTGTTTTGTTTTGGTCTCTCCCCCGAGCTGCTTTTTGGGAGCCCTTAAATACATCCTCTGACGAGTACCCAAGGGAGGCAGGTGTTCGGAATCTTCTGGAAAACACCTGCATTTTCCGGTGTGGGTGTTGCTGCGACGCTGATTTGTGGGGTGCGTACACGCAACAATATGAAAAGTTCTTGATTTCAGCCTTTAAATAATCCAAAGCTGCATTTTCAAAAAGGACTTGTAGAATTTTCATATCCACTGTAGTGTGAAAAATATTATTTTAAAATCTGTGGGGAATCTAAAATGCCTTAGCCTGAAGTGTTATAGTATCAGGGGTTTAGTGCCGACCAACATGTTTTATTTGGCTTGCTCAGTTACGGCTCACATGACCAGTAAAAATAAAGTTGCTGCTAACAAGGACCATTACAACAATGTACATTTCTTTAGTATTGGCAAATATACTGTACTTCATTTGACTGTAGTTGAAAATACATCAAAATAAGATGTTCCACCTCAACAGTTCCCTCATGCAGCTTAGGTATAAATGTCCTCACTGATGTTCTGCAAAATGAGTCCTGCGTGAGTTCCACCTGGCAACCTGGCCACCATGTTCTGCAGCATCTTTTATGCATCGCATATCACCTACAAATTAAATGTGGACTCATTTGTGACGATTTGGGTGCCCTCTATTCCTATTCCTTCAATTCAATTTTTTTCCCTCTGCTAACAAGTACACTGTATAGTGTTGAGTAGAACAGTTTCATGGGCTGTCTCATGGTGTGCTAGGAAGTATATGACTTCCTCTGACAATTAAAGAAGTGTTAATTCAATACCTGATTATTCTCAAAAGTTTTACATTGTATTCAACAGTGTTAAATTTAGTGATCTGAATTGGCTGTTTAGGTCTCTAGCTACTGTATGTAGAAATACTGTAAGAAGCCGTGGGTGTGTCAAGCACATACCAAGCTCTTACAACCAACTGAGCAGAGTATTCTGATTATTATTCTGATTATAATGTAATTAGTGTTAATTGTTGTTAATGTATTGTATTAATATATCAACTATTGTTTAACTCTTCAGCATAGCTTCAGCATTTAAATGTTACTCTTCAGCATTTAAATGTTAGAGAACTTGACCACAGCTTAAACACAAATGGCAATTAGACAATACAAAATCATGGTCCATGTTTCATGTGACATTTTGAAATGACATGTAGATGTTTTGTAGTAGCTAGTTGGAGTTATACTCTCATTGTGCTTATTAAACTTAATCAACATGTGACGCTGCAAGAAAATATTTCTAACGAATGGGCATTGGCCACTTTGCTCAGAGTAAAAAAAAGCTTTGGAGGAAACATGATTGTGATGAAAATACTTAATCCATTGACAGTTATTAAGTACTGATCATTTTAAGGGACAAACAAATTAAAATAAATATACATGTGCATGTTGACAACAAATAACTGCAAAATAACTATGTCATTGTTAACATGAAAACGATTCACAGCTGGGTAGGGTCATTTCATAAACCCAGAGACTGAATAAACCTCCTATAATTTGAAGGTCATGTTGGCACTGATACTCCATGATTACATCTGTGGTTTCAATCCTTTGCATCTCAGATGCTCACATCATGTTGGAACAGATCAAAGCTGTGTTCTGAAGCTCATGCCCCAAGCAACAGTCAGATGGCAAGCACCCTTCAACATTGGTGTTTCTGAGAAGTGAATACTGCATTATTCCAGGTGTTTGTAATATTTGTAAGGTTTTGAAAGTGCTTCAATATAATTACTATTTACTCAGCCCTGAGTGTTTCGCACAGTGGAGATAGTGTCAATTGCATGTGTTATCAGAACAGACAGAGCCTTTATTTCATTTGCACTGCTCTGCATAAACAACTGGACAGTTATGTGTGTTTTACCTGTAGGTCTATGTAATCAATATTGTTTTTGATGAGTGATACATACTACAGTATAGCCTATTAATAGAAGAAAAAACATAAAGGTCACTTGTATCAAATAAGTGTTGGTGTAGCCAACCTGGTGAGTGCCAGATTTGACATTGTGGGTTAATGATAAATGGTCTATGCCAGGGCTACCCAACCCTGTTCCTGGAGATCTAATGTCCTGGATGTTTTCTCTCCAACCCCATTGGTTACTAACCTGATTTAGCTTTTTGCTTATTATCATAATCAGGTGTGCTCAGTTAGGGTTGGAGAGAAAACCTATAGGATTAGTACTCCAAGAACAGGATTAGGCAGCCTTGAGAATTACGCTCTCCAATGGCCCCTTCTAGCGAGTGAGCAACAATACAAGCAAAGTCAAATCCCATTAGGCACCACGTTAATTTTGAGCTTGTGCAAATTTCGCACTATAGTGTGGTTGGGTGTGCCTATTTATATGACATGTGCATTTGTTTATGTACTTAGGTCATTTCTGACACTTGAAAAACCTACAACATAATTTCTAAATTAAATCGTTAATGCTTATTGAAGTTTATTTCTTCTAAATTGACAGAAGGGATTTGTTTATTTACAAGTGTCCCAAATGTGATTGGTGGATTAATTCCACTATTAATTAAAAGTGGAACATTATTTGCATGATTAAATTTACAAATGTCCCAAAGGTGATGCTGATAGGTGTCAGTTGATTCCTTTTGCAGATTAAACATTATGCATATAATTTCAGTCCCTTCAGGAGCTCATATAGATCAGATATGAGTTTAACACGATTTACTTGGTTGGGTATTCAATTATGCAGATCGGTCAATTTGTTTTTATGTAACTATTTGTTCAAATGTGAAAATGGTATACACATGATGGTACTGTTGTCACTAAGAAAAGTTTGTCTGAATTAATTAACATTGTCAATTGTCATAACAATGTCAACAGGATTTATAAAAGGAAGTGAGATTTTACTGAGATGGGGTTAGTGAAAATTCTGACAATGTTTTTAGAATTGCATGCATATCACATGAACAGTTTGTGTGTGAAACAACCTAGCCAATGAATGACGTAATGATTACTCTTCCCACTGATTAAGTCAATATGTAATGAATAACGTATGCTATGAGTAATTCACAGCAATGTCCAGACTGGTGTGTGTTCTTCTGACTTTCTTTGATTGTAGGAGAAATTATGGCATACACATTAAATCAGCTGGAACCTATGCTAAACAAAAATGATTGGTACATACAGTATTTGTACTGAAAGCTATAATTAGTGTAACCTTGGGCCTTCACTTTTGCAAATGTATTTTTTTTCTCAGACCATATAGCATAAACAATTCAACAAATCAGATAGACTGTTGCACATGTCTACATGTCACACTTGGTTTATTAATCAATGAGAAATAAAATATGTGTGCCGTGAAGCATTTTTTTCTTCCAAATCCTAAATATTAAATGAGCTATCTGCAAGCTTCTGATCCACTCCCATTTCTTTCCACACTTTAATATACAGTATGTACAGTGGGTATAGAAAGTCAGCACCCTCTTTCAAAATGTTCACCTTTTGTTGCATTACAGTCTGAAATTAAAGCACATTAAATCAGACTTCTTCTGGCTTTATTTAAACATAGTAACCTACAATATCCAAGTAAAAATAAAATTCTAAAAAACGTTAAAAAAATTAATTACAATGAAAACAGTAAAATACCATTTTACGGTAACTCAGGTGTGTACAATTTTACACACCTGAGTTAATACTTGGTGGAACCACCTTTTGCTTGAATTACAGCCATTAGCCTCTTTGAATATGTCTCTACTCACTTTGAACACCTAGACTGCGCAATATCTGCCCATTCTTCCTTGCACAATCGTTCAAGCTTAGTCAAACTGCATGGTGACCGCTTATGGACTGCCCATTAGGTCGGGTCTCTGACTAGGCCACTCAACAGCATTCATCTTCTTGTCCTTCAGCAACTTTAGTTGGTGTCTTTTGGTGGTGTCCTTTGGGTCATTGTCACGTTGAAACGTGAATAATCTATCCATTTTCAACATCCTGGCACAGGGCTGCAGGCTCTCCTCAAGAATCTGTCGGTATTTTGCACTGTCCATTTTCCCTTCTATCCTGACAAGTGTCCTGTCCCTGCTGAAGAAAATACATACCCCCATGACAGGATGGTGCTACCGCCATGCTTTACAGTATGTAGTGTTCAGTCTGTAGTGTTGGCTCACATTCATTGGCTTGCTAATAAAATAATATTATACGGTTTTTTATAACTACCCAGCTAAGCAAGCATGAGAAACACTGATCTGCTTTTGCCAGTGCAGAAACATTTAATGGTATGTTTTGACTTAGGTTTGCGAAACTTTTGTACTAGTACTGTTGGCCAACAAGGAGCTGGCTTAATAACTAGTACTTATGTTCTGGGCATGTACAGTATGAAACATGCATTTTTACAACAGTTTTGTGTTAACGTTTGTAGTATGTTATGGTTTTTGAAAGTAAACAATTAATATAACATATAACATTATTGTCCCGGAGTTGTGTCAGTACATGGATTGATGCAGCCAGGGGTTAAATTGGACGGGAGTCAGCAGGAGCTGAACACCTGTACATATGGTCAAAATAACACCTAGGGGAAGCTGAACTCCCTTACTTCCGCTGGCCAGCAGTTTATCCTTTTAGATACAACTGGGAAGTGGAAATATGGGCTCCCCTACTTCCCGAATACCAATTTAACCCTGGACGAAGCTAATATAGTGACAGCCTTGTATTGTTACCTTGCTAATAGCAGGTATTATTATAATGATGCTTAATCAATCAATGAATCACATTAATTTTATAAAGCCCTTTGTACAGCAGCGGTTGTCACAAAGTGCTTTTACAGACACCCAGCCTAAAACCCCAAAGTGCTAAGAGTTAATAACTATGAAGTACTTCAGAGCTTGAATGAACCAAGTATTCTTACACAGTTTGGTGTTGACTATGCTTTTTGGATCAAGCACGAGGAGAAACAATGACTTCTGCCGGAAAACAGCCCGTCCATACAGCAAACAATGTTTCCTTGTCCATGAACCTTTGTGGCTGGTTCACCCCACTGAACGTTTGTCCTAGTCACAGCACGAGGTGAAACAATGACTTCTGCCGGAAAACAGCCTGTTCATACAGCAAACAATGTCTCCCCATCCATGAACCTCTGTGGCTGGTTCACCCCAGTGAGCATGTGTCCTAGTCACAGCACGTTAGAGCAGTGCATGAAAACGTGGTTGTCTGATTTCTCTGTTCTTTCTAAGCCAGAGCAAATACTTTACAGTATGTAGATCTGTTGCCCCAAAAATAATTGTATCAGCTTGGTTGCCCCCTTTTCTTTCAGGTACTTTATTATACATCATAAAGTCAGCATATAATTCATAGCATGGTCAAATTGGAAGCGTTCAGGTTTTTATATAATACTGTCAAATAGGAGTGCCGATACATTTCCCAAAAGAAGCAGAGCAAAAATAATGTTCAGGGAGCCAAGACTAGGGGATCCTAGTCAGACTTAATGTGCTTCCAAACAATAACTTACAATAAAAGTCAAAAACAACAACAACTGTGTTGATACTAAATCAGAGTGTTGTGTTGCTCTGGGGACCAATAATACCTCATTTTCAACTTGGCATTGTACTAATATGGCTGGAGACTGAGACAGCCAAGTAAGTGAAAAATGATTCCCAACAATATATTAATGGTCTAACTCCAGGTCAAAGACACCTTTAAACATTTCGTTATTGGGATACTGTTAAGGCTGTAGCCTGACTTCTACCTTAGCCCAACACATTCTGCCTAAGATGATTCTGGCATTCATTTAAAAAAAAACATGTAATGTTGTAGTCACCAATAAAATATTGTCATCTGTGAATATTCCCTGTAGTCACATACAACCAAGTTTCATACAGTATATATCGTAAGCAACAGATGTAATACTTTTGAAGCCTCTGGAATCTTTGTACAACAGACTGCCACAGATGCTGAGAAAGGCGCATTTTCCTTCCTTTGAGATATTTGTTATTGTCTTCAAAAGCCACAAATGGTATCAAGTGTAATCCTCTAGGCAGATATTAATTTCCATGGAACAAAAACATTAGTTTTTTTTAAATATAAACCAAATTCTGGGCAGATTCCTGAAAATGGTTTGCAGATGGGGTAGTATGGCTCAAAGTATTATAATTATTATCTATCTGTTTCTTAAAACACTGAAAACACTGAATCATCAAAGCCAGAAAGTGACACTGACAACTGCTGCCTTACTTTTGTAAGTGTTAGATGCCTACGTATTAGTTAATATGTCCCTGATATTCCCTGTGTGGTTTACCCATTGATTAAAACGGACATCTCAGATAAATGACATGGTTATAGATTACTGGAATGCTCTCATCCTTTTTAAAACAAATCCACCTACGCAAATAGTTGACTATGTAGTCATCTGTGTTCTATTCCCACGTAAAGCTTTAGGATACAAAGGTTAAGCGTAATTTATGTCGACTGTAATTCATGACATAACATTTAATAAAAATATTGTTATTTGTGACAAATTTGAAACAATTGTTTGCTATTCTTGTTATTAACAAAACTGAATAACAGTGCCTCGACCAAATAAAAGACATTCTGTAGTACAGACACAAACAAAATTACATTTTCACAATATTTACTGTTTTCCTCGTCGCTAATGGGACCTACCTGATTAATAACCCACACACAGTGAGTTACATCAATGTTTGTCTATTTTTGCCAGAATGATAGAGCGAGGGACACATGCAGTCATGGCTCAAACTAGACAGGGACAAGTTGGAGAGAAAAAAAAGGAATTCTTTTTTTTCCTACAAGACAAAGATGACAATTCCTGAACAGAAAGACAGCTGAATGTCAGAGAGACAGCTAAATGTGAACAACAAATAACCTTGCACAAATCACAGTAGCTGTCTGGGTGGTACACATTTCTGGAACATGCTTTTTTTGTAACAATAACAATATCATGCCAGCACATCCTCGGACACCCAAGTAGATCAGTAGAGAAAGGGTAGCCAGTATTGTGTAAACTGACTTGATTAAGCAGGCAATACAACCTGATGTTCCCAAAAATTATACTAACATAGAAGATTCAGTTGCTCAAATCTTCAATTAAATATTCAAGTAACCCTCATAACTTTGATATTACTGGCTAACAGAAACAGTGACACAAGACTTAGATGAGGTAATGTGTTTGACCAAATGTGCCATATTGAACAAGTGAAAATCTGGAGAGGAAAAAAATATTTTATATCTATCTATATATATATCTATATATCTATCTATATATATATATATATATATATATATATATATATATATCTTTCCCTAGCACAAGTGATAGAATCTATTCCCAAAAATTCCAAGACTGTTTTCCTTTCTGGAAGTAAAGTTATGACACTGGAGTGACATGAAGGGGAGTTTACTGTACCCAAACAGAGTATGGAAAAATAAGGTCAAACTAACGTTATAATCACTAAAAGAATCCATACTAGGTAAACTTAAAGTGTTTTGAAACACCAGAACTAGTGTCAACTGAGCTGCCAACTGCTAATAATTTAAAGGAGATGAAACCTTAACTTTGTCAGAGTAATACAAATGAAGTCATGAGTTTTAAAACATTATATGGTGTGTTGTAACACCACTTAATCAAGTCAACCTTCCCAGGGTCTGTAAGCACTACAAGAAAAGGTTCATATTCGACAAAAGGTATGTGAAAAACCTAACATGCAGGACAAGACAAAGGACAATACAAAATGTAAAAGAAAAAATCCAATTGAACAAATAACACTTTATACAACAAATTGATAAACACTAAATTACACAAAATGCAATAGGACACATACACTGTAAAAAAATAAAGCCTTAACTCATTAAAATAATTAAGTCAACTGAAATACTATATCTAGAAAGATCAACAGAACACATAACTAAAGTGGTATGAACTCATATGTCAGTAATATTTCTTCTCACTTAATGGTTTCATTATGTCTTTGCCTAAACTAGTGAAGCAATAGTCAGTCAATATCATGTTGATACTGGAGTAAAATATACTTCATTTATCTGTGTTGTATTCATTTATAGATATTATTAAGTTGGGAATACTTAATAGTGCCATGTGACTGTTGTTAGAGCAATGTGGGTAAATATTTCTTTTAACTTCTTGATTTAAGCAATGCTTAATGAATTCATATAGATAAACAGCATTTCTTTAAAATAGTATTAAACAGTTTATATTAACATGAGGTTTAATTGGTAATTCAGATGGTTATATAAAACAATTTAAGAAAATGGCTTTTAGGGTATAACTTTGAGGTTCTAAAATAGAACAGTTGGCCTTTGGTGTGCAATTTTCCAGATTTTTGAATATTTATTTTCTTTGGTGCCCATTGGTTTATTTATTTTAACTTTGGCAATCCTATAAAGGTACATTTATAGAGATTAAGATAACGACATGATGTGTAGATGTATCTACAGCCTTGTCTCATCGCAAGAACTCCCAATAGATTTTCTCTTGCTGATGCTGACCAATTTGCATCGCCTGCCTCCCAGACACTTGTCAGCTAGCACAGTCGACATTTTACCATGCACTGTAGGTGTCCACTTGATGCTATGAAAGTGTGCCTTGAATCGCAGTGCCATCTGGGAGGACAGAGGATTATCTACACAAATAACGTGTAATTCTAACCTATTGGTCAAAATATGCATTTGATTGGACACTGATTCATATATATTGAGTTTTGGATCAATAACACTAATTGTTATCCTGGACAGGCCATCTGCTAATAATCAGGTCTTGCTTAATATAGGAATGAGCACTCATCAATAAAAGTCTTGTATCCAATCCACTACCAAGATGTGCATCCACGGGAAAACATCTGCCTTGAAATGGAGACAAAAGAGATAAATTATGCACCGTTCATCTGTCAAACCTCAGCAGGTTCAGAGCCAGGTCGGGCTATGTAACGTGTCTGCCATTTCATTAAGGAATGAAAATGCAATAGTCACTTCCTCATCAGCCTGTGATGCTTGGCCTGAGAGAAAAACACTCTACTCACGATCTGTTGGATACTGGTCAGGCTGCCTTGAGACATGACCTAAAGGAAAGATTGTTCCCAGGCAAAACAGATCCTGAGCAGGAGTTGGGAGTAAGGCCCATTCTCATTCCCTCACATAATCTTAGTTTTGGCCCTGGGACAACAACTGGTTATTTCTTCATTAACACCTCTGACCAGTTGTCCAAACATTATGGGAAAATTGTGCAGTGTTTCCACAACTGTGACAAAAAGGTGGACAAATTAGGACCTAATTAAAGGTAAGTTGTTATAATTTATAATTCACAAACAAAATCATTTTTATAAGCACTTAAATTAATATAATGCAAGGGGGTGCCAATATAATTTCCCAGGGGTGCCAAAACAGACTTTTTGCTGGGCAGCGTAAGCGGAGCCAGCCAAGAAGAGCAAATGTCTCTGACTGAGTGACTGATTGGCTGACTGACTGGGTGACTGTATGACAACATATTGTTAAATTTTAGAGATGCAGACTGCCACCCAGTAAACCACCCAGTAGAGATGCAGGTTAGAGATGCAGACTTCCACCCAGTAGACCAGGTATTGAATCTGGCCAGGGCCAAGTATGATCAGCTGAGGACAGACAGGCTACAAGCGTTAGTATCTAAATACAGTGAACCAAGCAAACAATCCAAAAGAAAAATATAGCTGCATCAGCTGAACCATCCCCAGAGGCAAGAAATTCACTACAAATGTGACCCTACTAAGAGGCCTTCTAAATGCAGAACTAACATCCACTTGTACAGAAGGTCTCTTCTTTTTTAAACGTAGGAATTACTCTATCATTCATTAGGCATATGTCACAGGGATTCATAGGTGCGTTTGTAATGATGTCCGGGACAGTTGTGTTGCACACCTGACGTTGCAGGAAAGGAATACTTTGGTCGCGGCTAGAAGGAATGGATAAAACTTTCAATCTCTACCTCAAAGTAGCTAGGCCTACTTGCCAGAAAAAAACTTCTGGCAGAAATCTGGCAGATTGATGCAAACAATGTTTTCCTCTAACAAACATATTGCTATTGATTCAAAATCGTGTTTTTAAAAGGTAGCTGGTGATGGATGGAAACAATGTTTTACACAACAACAAAAAAACATCAAAACAATACATTGTCTGTTTCTTCAGATAGCGGGGTATGTAGACCTCTGTGATTACAGCGGAGCTGAATTCTCACTGAAGGCAGAAGGGCCATACTTTTATAATTAGTAGCTCCAGGTCTGATGAGCAGTGTGTTGAAAGTACTGCTACATCCGATCCCCAGTAAGAGTTAACAATAATCCAGACCCCTCCACCTTTACATTTACCTGACTCCGAAGTTCTGTCCTGCCGGTAGACGGAAAAACTAGCTTGGGCAAGGGCCGAGTCGGGCACCATAGGGACTAGCCAGGTCTCAACAAACGCCTGAACGCAGCAGTTCACAATGTCCCGCTGGAAGTTAATCCGTGCCTGTAGTTTCTTTCATTTTATTGTACAGGGATTGAACATTTGCAAGTAAAATGCTCGGTAACGGCAGATTGCAGTATCTCGTCCGAGATCTATATAGGACACCGGCACATTTGCCTCTTTTCTTTCTCCTCCATCGGCGTACTGGTAAACAAATCGGCGGCAGGACAAATCACAGCAAGTATTCAGTGATGAACGCAGATCCAAAATTGCTAGTCGATCATACTGTTTGAACGACAGTGCAGCATGTACAAAAATAAAAACAATATAAACAGTAATAAGCAAAAAATTACGTAGTGAATGCACAGCCATTGTCAGTGCGACCTTCCTCTACGGTGCACCAGTAAGAAGTTATGAATGGCTCACTAAGTGTAGAAATTTTTTAATTATCCTGTGCTGGTGTTATAAATACAGTTGGTTGAAATCCATTTAAAATAAAAGATAACATTAAATATGCAGTCTGGAACTGTGATTAACAAAAAAATCAATGTATTTGTAACGAGTACGCGCAAAGAGGACGCACGCTCTCTCTCCCGGCGCGGTGTTCGGCGTGCGTCGTCACCGGCCTTCTAGTCACGCCGCCCCTCCTCCCACCGCACTGTCATGTCTTGTTATTGCAGACACCTGGTGTCCATTCCCTCGTTAGGTAACCTATATTAGTTCCTGTGTTCCTGGGCGTCTTTGGAAGGAATTGTTCTATATTTGGTGTTGTGTTTCAGAGCTTGGTTGCTTTTGTTGTATTATTGCGCTTCGTCGCTTCCCCCTCGTTTTGGGAGATTGTTTATACGGATGTGTTCCGTTGTTCCCTTGTTTTGGGGAGTTATCCATACCTTACTTTGGATAAAGAAAATACAAACGGAAATTCCTGCGCCTGGCTCCTTTTTTCCCTTGCACACCACTACGACACCCTGACAGTATTTTATAAAACCCTTTCTACATCAGCAGTTGTCACAAAGTGCATTGGGAGATACCCAGCCTAAACCCCAAAGACTAAGCAATATTAATACATTTTTTTATGTTGGTAATAAATATGTATATAATAATTAGTAAAATTACTTAGTGAGAGAGCCAAAAGTGGATTTTATTGAAATGAAGCAACCATATAAATTAACAGTTGAAACTTTTTTATGGCTCTCACTTATTCATCTCACATCTAGAGGCAGGAGAGGAAGTCTGAGACTGGATAAGACAGGAGAAATGAACAACAGTAAGGCAGGTAGTAAAACAAAACTACATTATTTTCTTTTTAAAATGATATCAATAAAATTTCACTTGGCATCTTAGTTTGCGATACCTTTGGTATAGCTTACAGCGTGGCGTGGTGACACGGGCCCGGTTGCAACCGTATCATCTGCACCACCGATAGTTACGCGCATGACTTACAGCTTTCTCAGAGAATCTCATTTGTGGGGACAAGAGCGAAAGCGGGAATATTGTTTTTTTTTTTTTTTTACTAGCTTTCTTTCTCAAACAATTCAGACATTAGCTTAATATTCATGTGTCCAATGAGTGGAATGTTAGTCACAAAGATTGATACCCAGGCTAGAATGCATTTTTTGTTTATGGACTACACACATTTCTTGGCTAGCTAGGAAGTGAACACAGAAACACCACAGACAGAAGCTAATTGAAGTTATCCAGTGTTTCCATGGTTTAAAAAATATGCTTTGTATCTAAATAGCAAAGCGTACACAACAAATTCCAAACCAAATAAGCTGAAGATAATTTGACAGGTAACAATACAGCTACAGTTGGTAGATGTCATTTACAGTAGCCAGTTAGCCAATTTTTCCGGATGGGTAATTACTCCTCAGGGCACACTTGGATTGTGCTTTCTTAAGATTTTACATGAGGGCCAGGTTGTCAGAATGATTAATATAATGTATAAAGTAGACATGAATTACAAGTAAGTTCCCCTCAAGATACACTTTATTTGAACTAGCTAAATCCAGTATAACACTACTAATTATATTATACTCAGTCAACCCTTGCATGTGCTTTAAAATTGTGTCTTATACTATTTTTGTATGAATCTCATCATCATCATCAATAGGCCTTCAGCCACCACGCTTGTTTGTGGTATACTGCCAATTATATCACAGTTATTAAGTGCTGTATCCAGGCATCATGTGATGTGCCTAGGAACACTCCCTTATGCCTTATTATGCGTTCATTTTAATTTTTCTATGATTTCGTGAATGTCCTGAGTCTAATAAGAACACTGGAAAATATTAGTGTATTTCTGCTAAATTAAAAAAACAAGGCTGTGTTGTTGTTGTATATCCATAATTACCACCACAGAGTAATGCCAGTACCCAGTCTAAGAGCCCTCTCAATAGGTATAGCAACAGATGAGCAGTGCAATATAAAATAAGCAACACCAACTTAAAAAAAATTTTGATTTCATTTTGGATTTCAGTAATGATCGTAGTTTCTTTGAGGCCCCTAGGTTTATGGGCCCCCTGGGTTAGGGTGTTAGGGTTATTATAATTTGTCTGAATTATAATTTGTCTGAATACAAACCCCTTCAACCAAGGGTTCCTGCAGGTAGGGTCGCAGTGACATCACCTTGTGACACATTATGATTAAAACAAGAAACAAGAAACTGTACATTTGCAGATGAAGATGTCACTCTGATGTACATGGGAATATCTTTTGTTTTTGCCGGACCGCATAAGTGGAACCGGCTAAGAAGGGTGAATGTCTCTTACTGAGTGAGTAAGTGATGGGTTGACTGACTACGCATTGTTTCATTATAGGTACTGTAAAGCTATTAGCTAGCCCATCTACAGTAATCCCTTTCTAATTTAACGTGTTGAATGTAGTGTAATGATCCATTTATACCTGTTGTTGGTTTGGATGTTAACTAATGTAGGGAAATAGTTTTGAGAACCATGGAGTTTCGACTAATTGGTTTGACAATGCAAGAAGTAAACAGACACATCTCTACACACGTATCACGTGCACCTACACCCACTGTTTAAATAGCATAGTGGTTAAAGACACAGTCTATCACAGTCTTGCCTGGTTCCTTTTCTTGTTCTCTATGACATTCTGAAATTGTGTAAAAAGCTTTTTTTACTCTGGCGAAAGAAATGGTTGGGATCACCTGAATTCTGTGGTTGTTTTCATACTGTTAATTTACCTGATAAGTATTCTAAGAAATAGGGGTGTAAAGGTAGGCCTAACCCAAGGTACATTATGTATTGAGGTTTTGATACATATATGTTTTGTGACCAGTTACTAACAATCGGTTTTTAGTTTATTTGGCAAAAGACTCAACACCAATTCAAGGAAGAGCAAAATCTAAAAGTGCAATATGTAAACATGGCACAAACATTGTTTTACAATCTTATGGATACTAGGCCTACCTGGTTGTTGAAACTGTACTGAAACTCTCCTTAACCGGAGTACGGGTGCATATCGATCAGCCATAACATTATGACCACTGGCAGGTGAAGTGAATAACACTGATAATCTCATTATCATGGCACCTGTCAGTGGGTGGGATATATTAGGCAGCAAGTAAACATTCTGTCCTCAAAGTTGATGTGTTAGAAACAGGAAAAATTGGCAAGCTTAAGGATCTGAGCGACTTTGACAAGGGCCAAATTGTGATGGCTAGACGACTGGGTCAGAGCATCTCCAAAACTGCAGCCCTTGTGGGGTGTTCCTGGTCTGCAGTGGTCAGTACCTATCAAAAGTGGTCCAAGGAAGGAAAAACGGTGAATCGGTAACAGGGTCATGAGCGGCCAAAGCTCATTGATGCACGTGGGGAGCGAAGGCTGGCCCGTGTGGTCCAATCCAACAGACGAGCTACTGTAGCTCAAATTGCTGAAAAAGTTAATGCTGGTAAAAAGGTGTCAGAACATACAGTGCATTGCAGTTTGTTGTGCATGGGGCTGCGTAGCCGCAGACCAGCCAGAGTGCCCATGCTGACTCCTGTCCACTGCCGAAAGCGCCAACAATGGGCATGTCAGAATCAGAACTGGACCACAGAGCAATGGAAGAAGGTGGCCTGGTCTGATGAATCATGTTTCTTTTTACATCACGTGGATGGCCAGGTGCCTGTGCATCTCTTACCTGGAGAACACATGGCACCAGGATGCACTATGGGAAGGAGGTAAGTCAACAGAGGCAGTGTGATACTTTGGGCAATGTTCCACCTACCTGAGCATACCAGGCAATGGTATTCTTTGATGGCATTGGCCTCTTTCAGCAGGATAATGCGTCCTGCCACAAAGCAAAAATGGTTCAGGAATGGTTTGAGGAACACAACAACGAGTTCAAGTTGTTGACTTGGCCTCCAAATTCCCCAGATCTCAATCCAATCGAGCATCTGTGGTATGTTCTGGACAAACATGTCCGATCCATGGAGGCCCCACCTCGCAACTTACAGAAAGTAAAGGATCTGCTGCTAACGTCTTTGTGCCAAATACCACAGCACACCTTCAGAGGTCTAGTGGAGTCCATGCCTCGACAGGTCAGGGCTGTTTTGGCGGCAAAAGGGGGACCTACACAATATTAGGCAGGAGGTCATAATGTTATGGCTGATCGGTGTATTTGCGTTGACCTATCCACCCATTGCTCTTGTAATTTCTTTAGCCAGATTAGACTTCTGCTGAGGACTACTGATACGAGGGTGATGTTGGCGTAGATGTATCAATTACTGCTAGGACGTTCAAGTCTTTTCATAGATTCAGGTCTTGTAGTTTACGGGAATGCCGAAATGCTGCGAACTGGCTAAAGCTGGTCAATTCTACAATGTTGGTTTATCAAAAAGCCTACCACCACTCGCCATTGCAGATGTTCCTTCTCAAGTTCGGCTCACAAAACTGAAATTGGAAAAGCTCTAAATTTTGAAGCCCTTTTAACTCAGTTTTATTCAAGAATCATTTAACACATTGTAGCTCTCTATTCATTTTCAAAATGTTTTAAAATGTATTCACATGTGAACCGTAAAGAGCCAAACGTACAGTATGGTACGGTTACGAGTTTAAGTACCGTTACAGCCCTACTAAGAACTGATTCGTATTTACAGCAACGACTTGGGAGCAATAAGGTTTAACTGTCTTGTTCAGGGACGGAACAACAGGTTGGTGCAATGTTAGAACCAGCAACCTTTCTACTAGCCCTATGCTGTTAACCGATATGCGACCCTGCTTGACCAATAGGCTACTCTGCTCTGCTGGTGAATTAAGGATCTGAATGACATCCAAAGGAACCGTACGCAGGAAGACGTGTACACTCTTATTAAGTAAGCCGCATCAGGTTTCTCTGAGATTATCACTCAGTTAGGTCTGGCAATCTGACGTCCTATGAAACAGATTTAATTCCCTTATTACTTCACAGGTAATTTCATTAATCTCACATAGATTGCACAATTTTCATTATGATTATAAATTAGGGTTGTAGTGCTGTTAATACAGTAGTGCAAAATAAATTTGGGAGCAAAGAATTCTAACTGAATGGAATCTTTCTGGATCAGCCCATTTAGTGGGTTCCTTAAGTACTTGTGGGCGTGCATACAGTATGAGCTCAATAATTATATCAGTACATAAAGGGCAGGTTGGCGAGTCTAGTCAAAAACGAAACATGACCAAATGTTTGCTCCTGATATTGTGTTGATGCAAGCATGATTGTGTTTTCCTGTTCGTTCTTTTCATTGTTAAGCCATGGTGAAATGTACATTTGTGAGTTTTTGAGATTGAGTGTTACTGAATTGGATGAATCGAAATGTAATTTCTGTTTGTAGATGTAAACCAACAGGTATATGTGCCTAGCGGCACATTTCCAACATTAGACTTAAGCTTTTGTTGTTATTGACAATTGTTGGTATGTACAGTCTTGTTGATGAATAGTAAAATGATTGCTTAACTGTAATACAATTATCAAAGAAAGAGACAATGGCATTCCTCATTCATTAGGTTATTCCTTTAACCTGTCTAGGGTAAATGTACTTGCACATAATCATGTTCTGGTACACAACTGTGCCTCACTGACCTTAAGATTTGGAACCTATGATGAAAATAGTAAGTTGTTTTTCTCAATTGCATAACGATGACTTAAGATTTCTGGCCCGGTCTGTCAAATAAACAATTCAGGTATGGTATTGGGTTACTATTTTGTTTAAAATAAATTAAACAACACATCGTTAGATAGATGACAGACATGATAGCCACCCCCCCATGTACACCTTGATGGGAAAACCACTCCATAATTGTAAGTCAATCATTTATCCAGCCAGTCACTCAAAAATGTGTGTTATGCTTGTCTGACAGAGATATCTAATTTACCATTCTTGAATGACATGCAATTGCATTGTGATGGACACCAAGTCTGGTTTGAATCTGTCAGGTGTGAAGAGCCACCGTGTGGTTGAGAATGATTGGTGCAAATGAGTCACACGTCAATCATGTCTGCTTTTCAGGAACAATGTCACAGTTCATCAGTGGTAGGACCCAGACGCAGAGAAGGATTTAAACAAAATGCTCTTATTACAAAGACTTACATGAAACATTGCTTTTGGGCCATGGAACACAGACGTCACACAACACAAACATCAACGACAAGAAACACTAGGGCAGGAGGAACTTCAATAGAAACATGTTTGGGGTAAACGAGACACAGGTGAAATCAGTAAACATGGGATTCATACAGAACATAGAAACACACTCACTAGAACTAAAATACATTGAACATAGAAATGCAACAGCTGGCACAGCACATGCTGCTCGGCTGTTACAACCATACCATATCGTTTTACATTTTATTGTATCCATTATTATTATGAAATAATTTGATGACATGAGAAAGAATGATAGAGAAAGAAGTCAGGCAAAAGTGCAGGATGAAATGTTGTATAATATTGTAGAGTAGGTATATTCAATTTTCCACTGTCTACATCTGGTCTTCTAGTATATTAGATAAAACATGCCCAACAGAAATGTTCAGAAAACCCATCAAACAAACTAACTCTGTAAAAAGAATATACATTAAATTATTATAAAAATACATTAATAAAAACTTGAGTAGAGCAATGTTAGAGAATTAATGAAATGTCCGTGATGAATTACATTACTATGCATTGAACAGATGGTAGCAAACCATGTTCTGTACTGAGCCGCATGGACTCGTCTTTGACCCTAGTGTCTGTGCAGTTGTCTGTCAGCCAACAGCCCTTCTCCCTGTGTCATCCTGCAACAGAAGTCGGCACTCTTGGCAGGGAGTCTACAGGGACTAAGGGCGCTGATGAGGCCAGACAGAAAGCAGACATCCAGTTCCTGTATAAAGCATGAGTAACAGAGGAGACATGGAGAGCACAGTCAGGCCAAGACAAAATAATTATGTCGACGAGCAAGACTAAGTGGGGACCTGATTGGAGAAAGAGTACAGCTTTAATGAGGAAGTTTGCCGTAAGAGGAAGACCTGTCTAGGATACATAGGTGGGTGTTTCCCACTTTGTACAATCCACATGTTTGTATGCGTATTGGCCAAAAGCTTACTGGCCAACAATGACATCGGATTACCTTGGAAATCCCACACACATATCCTTCAGTCATGACCTATGTGAGAATGTAATTCAAATGCAAGGGAATACTGTTGAGAATCATTTACATTGTCATTTATTTTGTTAACTTGCGCACATTGAAAGCAAATTCACACTTTTTTTGGTACGTATACGATTGTGGGTTTGATTCCCCAGGATTGTGGGACTCAAACCCACAATCCTGGAACCTGTTCAATGAAATAGAATCGGCTTAATCCCCTCTGGTAAGGACGCATAGCCCTTTTTAAAAAAGGCTTTCCTCACTAACTTTCAAAAACATGTTCCACTCAAAAAAATCACTACAGGCCCTAGTTTACCATTAAACTGAATGAGCTAATCCAGCACAAACACTGATGCTGGTGTAAAGCAATTGCCTCCAAAAGCACCTCTGACTGGCAACTCTTTAGGGAAATTCAGAACTGGTGCACTAGTCAATTAGGAAATCAAAAGTGTGTTTTTAAAACAAGCACTAAAACGTTCTGGGACACTAAAATCTATGGAAAATAAAAGCACCTCCTCTCAGCTGCCCGCAACACTAAGAGTTTTTCACCTCTGACAAAGACAGATTGATTGAAAGCAGCAATAATCACTTTGTTAGGACTGGCCACGATTCAAATGTGCTATACCTACTCCATGCTTCTGGCACTACTGCTCTTGTTCTGTGCAAAGCTTTCACCATGAGCTCCGCAGGTTTCTCCCTTCATCCAGTTCAGGTTATTGAGGAGCGGAAGCAGCCTGTTCAAACATTCAGTAGACATTACAGAAATTACTCTTGTTTGGAAAGCTGCAGTTGTCATTTCTCTTCAAAAGGGGTGACAAGCACAACCTTGTAAACAGACAGTTAAAGCACCATTTCAAGTCTTACCATATTGTCTCAGTAGTGCAGTTGGCAAATGTCAGGACACAGGTGCTGGGAAAAACAGATGACATTTAATAAAAAGAACTAAAACAAAACTGAAGTAGAACAAGAAAACAAAACAGAACAGACCAACGTTACATATGAAACGGAATTCAAAATAATGACCGGCAAGATACACTAGGGAAGGAGGAACTTAAATAGGAGCAGTGATAAGGAACACAGGTGAGGACAATAAAAACAAACAGGTGTGCTTGTTGCAAATGAGGGAGGGAAGGCGTTGGATCTCACTGGCATGGCAGGCCTGCCTAGTTTGACAGCTTAGTGTCAGTCAACCCAGAGTTGTTGTGTAAACTCAGAGTATGTTAACCCTGCTTTCTGAAATACCCCCAACGTGTTGGATGCAGAAGAAATGGGCAGGAGTAAAGACCTGAGTGACTTTGAAAAGGCCGAATTGTTATGGCCAGATGACTTGGTCAGAGCATCTCTGAAACAGCAAGCCTTGTGGGGTGGTCCCAGTCAGCAGTGGTGAGTACCTACCGACAATGGACCGAGGAGGGACAAACCACAAACTGGTGACAGGGTGTTGGACGCTCAAGGCTCATCGATGTACGAGGGCAACGAATCTCATCTGGTCTGAACCAACAGATTGTCTACTGTGGCACAAGTCACAGAAACCTTTAATGATGTTTACGGGAGGAATGAGTCACAACACACAGTGGATCACACCCTGTTGCGTACAGGGCTGCATAGCCACAGACCGGTCAAACTGCCCATGATGACCCCTGTGACCACCGTCGAAAGCGCCAACAATGGGCAGGAGAGTGTCTAGACCTTGGAGCAGTGGAAGAAGGTTGTCTAGTTCAATGAGTCCTGTTTTCTCTTACATCACGTGGACGGCTGTGTATGTGTGTGGTATTTAACTGGGGAACTGATGGCACCAGGACGTCCTGTGGGAAGACAACTAGCTGGTGGAGGGAGTGTGATACTCTGGGCAATGTTCTGTTGGGAAACCCTGGGTCCGGGCATTCATGTGGACCAATTTAACACGGGCCACCTACCTAAACATCATTGCAGACCAGGTACACCCCTTCATGACAACGGTATTCCCTGATGGCAGTGGCCTCTTTCAGCAGGATAATGCGCCCTGCCACACTGCACACATTGTTCGGGAATGGTTTGAGGAACATGATGAAGAGTTCATGGTGTTGCCCTGGCCTCCAAACTCCTCAGATCTCAATCCGATTGGGCATCTGTGGGATGTGCTGGACCAACAAGTCTGATCCACGGTAGCTCCACCTCACAACTTACAGGACTTGAAGGATCTGCTGCTTATGTCTTGGTGCCTTCAGGGGTTTTGTAGAGTCCATGCCTCAACGGGCGCTATTTTGGCGGTACGCGGAGGACCAACAACATATTAGGTGGCCATAATGTTTTGTCTCATCAGTGATATACTGTATATATGTACATTACGCTGTAGAACAAGTACACACTTGTCATTAAACAACACCATCACATGATTCAATGGTGAAAGAATACACCAATTTCTTCCATACATTCCTTAAACAATTTTAGGTGTTTAAACAATTTTAGGATTCATAAAAAAGGTACATTTATGCACAACATTTTGGAATGAAACCTTTCATTTGTCATGGCTATGCGTCTCAGTGAATTGAGAACTTGGCCCAGACTAGGCTAGTTCAACTAAATCTTGCACTGAAAAATGAACCCAGCTGGTTTTCACTATCCAAATTTGGCTTTACAGCTGACTTCTATGATAGGCTAAATACTATATATAGTTAAGGGAGAATGCAAACTCTAATGGAATTCATAAAATACCAGACGATAGATAATTTCTAAAGGAACATTCCTCTCTCCCTTTTGAACCTGCTGTCCTGAGACCACGTTGCAACGTCTGAATGCTTGACTATGAAAAACCGACTTACATTTAACCTGGAGAAATTGAACAATTGTACCCTTTATTTTTTTTTGACCCTGCTGAATGTTTGAACATCTAGAGGAATGATCTGACCTCAATTCGCAGTTACTCTTAAACTGCACCCAGCACAGCCAGAAGAGGAATGGAAAACCTTCTTTTCTTGGTGTCTCTCTAGGTTCCTGCCTTTCTTAATGGTTTTGGGCTGAATGCTGGACCTCTAGCTCCTTGTAGCAGGGAGCATATAACTATATAGCAGCATTGAACTGGAAAAGCTGCACCTGTTTTGCCTAGGTGAGTGCCCGATTGCCCTTAAGTCAAGCACCGGATTAGGTGACTCCTTGGTCTGTAGCAGCACTGTCACAATTAGGGACAGATCGTTATTTGTTGGGGTAGGGGGTCTAGTCAAACTCTAGGTATCAATAAAAATGCACCACCCTCACGGATGTAAATAAATATTTCTACTTTCCACCTACGAATTCCAGCAATTCATTGTTTAATAAGCACAGATGCGAGGCACTAAATACCTTGAGTGCAAAGTTAACATATGCTATTGTTTTAAGATGAATTTTACATAGATCATTTCATATTTTGATATGGAGTTGTAGGACCTATGCAGCTTTCCCAAAAAATAATGCAAAACAGCTAAATTAAATACATCCACGTGTTCCAGAGACTTTCCTTTTCTATGGTCCCAGCTGCCTTGAGAAAGATCCTTCCGTGTAGTTCTGGGCTGATTCCTCATCATTCTCATGATCATTGCAACTCCACGAGGTGAGATCTTGCATGGAGCCCCAGACCGAGGGAGATTGACAGTTCTTTTGTGTTTCTTCCATTTGCGAATAATCACACCAGCTGTTGTCACCTTCTCACCAAGCTGCTTGGTGATGGTCTTGTAGCCCATTCCAGCCTTTTGTAGATCTACAATCTTGTCCCTGAAATCCTTGGACAGCTCTTTGGTTTTGGCCATGGTGAAGAGTTTTTGAATCTGATTGATTGCTTCTGTGGACAGGTGTCTTTTATAGAGGTAACAAGATGAGATTAGGATCACTCCCTTTAAGAGTGTGCTCCTAATCTCAGCTCGTTATCTGTATAAAAGACACCTGGGAGCCAGAAATCTTTCTGATTGAGAGGTGTCGAATACTTATTTCACTCATTAAAATGCAAATCAATTTATAACATTTTTGACATGCGTTTTTCTGGATTTTTTTGTTGCTATTCTGTCTCTCACTATTCAAATAAACCTACCATTAAAATTATAGACTGACCATTTATTTGTCACTGGGCAAACGTACAAAATCAGCAGGGGATCAAATCATTTTTTCCCTCACTGTAGGATTATTACACAGCAGAGTAGGCAGCCGGTCTTATTGGCAACCTAATTTTATTTCCTGTAAATCTAAATCAGTGTTTAGGTACGGACCCACTTGTAGCCAGAATTGTGAAATATTATCAAAATCACAATAGAAAGGGCCACCACAGCAATTACAATCAGAAAGAAATACATTTTCAGAAAAAAGTTGTGTTTTGAAACAGAGCCCCTTTGCGTAAATTGGCAAGTAATTATACTCAATCGAATTTTCAGTTTACGTTAGGATAGCTATCAATCCGTTTGGCTTATGCATTGTGGTAGGACTTGGAAAAAATGCTTTTTTCTGAGGTTCTTTGTCAATGCATGCTGCGCGGATGGTCACTCTTCATTTTCAAATCGACAATTAATAGTATTGTCACCCATCAAGTAATTTAATATTGTATTTAGTCCATATGTAGTCTATAATTCTATTTGTGAAATATATTTTATCAGCATTGTTTAGGTGTTGTTGCAGAATACAGCCAGAAATTACAGTAGGCCTGTCTTCTTATTTTTGTTTTTACAGTCTGCTTCGGTCTGAAAAATCAATATTAGGCTATTTCTTAATATGTATGGTATTATATGTTTACGTTAAGCACTTCAACCAGATCTTCATCAGGATACACTGAGGATGATGAATCATTCCTAACACCAACATTCAAAATACATTGTTCATACTACAGACAGACAGTTCAGTTGCTCAGCATCCTCAGAGTTGTGGATAGAATTGCTAAATATACAGCAGACGCATTATACTTGTTGGAGAGGCATGTTTATACTTCATAACAGATTTCTACCTGAACTTAAAACATGGGCTAGAATGGCAGCTCAGGATCTTCCAAATTTGCTCTCATACAGTATCAAAAATGAAAATCTCACTGCCCTTCACTGTGCCCCACCTTCAAAAAAATAAATAAAACTCCCCTAGATCAAAAGATAAAGTTACATCGCCCTCCCCCATTTTTGACCAGACCCCTAGACTAAAATATATTGATCTGTCCCTTAGTGGCATACAGAGAGAAATTTTCCTTGAGCCGAGATATCCCACTAGTAATCTACATGCTGGGACTTATTGAAACACCCTACAGTGTAATGGACACAGAGTTTATGCAGCCAGCAAGGCTGCCCAGCGCTCAGAGCCAATAAGATAAAGAGAACAGCAGTAGCTTTCAGTGGAGCGATGCACTGAACGCAATGAACTGTGTTCCCCAGACCAAGAGAGTAAGACAAGTAGAATGAGGGAAGTTATTTCTACTAAATCTTATACCTTTACCATGTAGATACTGTGTATGCTACATGTTCATGTTGAAGCACAACACACGCTAATAGTCTTCTCAGAAATGCAAAAATATGTGTGTGGGTGATGTCAGGATGAGAGACCGTTTTGAGAAATCTTAGGCTGAAATTCAATCCAGCTGGAAGGAAAATTACGATTTTACAGCGGTGACAGGAATAATCACATCTTTGAAAAACAATCCATGACTTCAGATTGCGTGATGACACTATATTTAGCAAAGGTTTCTCTCATCTCTCCTTTTGTTATCCACCTCATCAATCTCTTCCCAACATACTTTTTTCTGAGCTGTTGGTATTCCATTTGTAATCAGGGATGAAATTGGTCAAAGGTCTGTTGGGCCTGAGCCCGGGCATTTACAATCAAAACAAAGTCCTAGTTATGCAAATTCCACCTACAACAGTATCGATAATAATCAAATCAGATAGTCAACCACATATTATGAAGTGTTGTTAATATTATTTTGTTTCCTTCCTACAACTACTATGGAGCTGGAGACCAGCGAGTGGAAAAAGTATGGGCTAAATCAGAAGTGCAATAATCAGAATGCACGGCAGCAAATTTCAAAAAGATTGTTGAGTTGCGGCTGTCATTTAATAATAGCTGAAATATGTTGATATATACTGAAATACAATCTCAGGAAAATAAATCACTACTGTTATCTTAACTTGTCCGCATTTAGGTTCAGGGGTGAAAGAAGTGAAAGTAGTTAACCACTATGACAAAATAAATAGCATAGTTAGAGTACCATACCAAGAAAACATGAGCTTAGTGATAAAATGAAATGTTAAGAAAATATAAGCAATTACACCTTTATTTGACATTACTGCATTTCAGCTACTATAAAATTAGCATTTTAACTTTGGCTATACCCTTCAAATTGCATTGTGGTTTTACTGTAACATACAGAATTGAACATAGAATTAAGACTGTAGTAATAATATTCTGAAGGAAAAAAAGAGGAATGACACATTTTAGATCATAGTACAAACCTGAACACTACCTACAATTATGCCTTTCAAGACAAATTTTATGTGAAATTATTTTAAAAAACATAAATATCACATTTACATAGGTATTTAGACCCTTTCACTCAATACTTAGTTGAAGCACTTTTGGCAGCGATTGGTAGTGGGAGTGCTCCAGAGATGGTTGTCCATCAGGAAGGTTCTCCCATCCACAGAGGAATTCTGGGGCTCCGTCAGAATGATCATCGTGTTCTTGGTCACCTCCCTGTCTTCTCTAATTGTTTAGTTTGACAGAGCAGCCAGCTCAAGATTGAGTGTTTGTGATTTTTAACTTCTTCCATTTAAGAATGACAGATGCATGGTTTGGTTTTTGCTCTGAAGTGCACTGTCAAAAAAAAAAGATAAATAAATAAAAGCATACAAAAAGAACAATTACACTTAATGGATAGTGAAAAGGCAACCAGATGAACGGATAAACAAAAGATCCACAAGGCCTAACACCGAGAGGAGTTCTTGGAAAAATACAAAACATTTTCGCCTAGTGAATAGGCTACGAAAGGGCGTTAATTCAAACACTAGTGTATAGGTCCAGACTCGTAGTTCAAGCACATGCATCGTTTGGCCATGAATAAGCTATGAAAATACCGACAGGAGTTTTTGGAAAACATCCTTTTTTCCATGTGAATAGGCTACAAAAACGGCACGTCTTTGTGGAACTCTCTCGGGGGTTCAACTGGGGCTAACAAGGTTGATTTCAATGCCAGTGCATAGGTCCTGTCTCCTTGTTTAAAGACATACATCATTTGTCTAATAGGTGACATGAATAAGGTATCGAAAAACCGAAAGGAGTTTTGGGAAAAATACAACGTCCTTTTTTCCATCTGAATAGGCTACAAAAATGGTGCGTCTTTGCGGATCTCACCCGGTGGTTCTAGTGGGCCTAACGAGTTGGTTTCAACACCAGTGCATAGGTCCAGTCTCCTTGTTTAAGCACATGCATCATTTGGCTATAAGTGACATGAATAAGGTATCGAACAAGCGAGAGGGGTTTTTGGAAAAATACAACTTAATCTTCGCCTAGTGAATATGATATTATCATATGTGTATTAACATGATATCAATATTTCATTTTTTAAATATCACGCTTATCGTCAATACCGGTATATCGTGACACCCCTAGTTGTGTTATAGACAATTATTAGCAGATTATATTTTTTTGCCATGAATCTACAGGCAATACTTTTTTGTCAGTTTCTCCCATTCTTTATTTTAGACCCACTCAAGTTTTGTCAGATTGGATGGGGAGCATCAGAAACCGAGACACTCAAGGGAAATTCACAGACTCTAGCATTCTGGCGGCTGCGTGTTCGGGTTAGCATTCTGTCTGGCTGTGTGTTCGGGTTAGCATTCTGGTGGCTGTGTGTTCGGGTTAGCATTCTGTCTGGCTGTGAGTTCGGGTTGTGCTAAAAGATGAATTTTCGTCCCAGTCTGAGGTCCTGTGTGCTCTGGGTAAATTATTTTTATAAGGACCTCTGTATTTTTGCTCTGTTTATCTGTCTTCTTAATCTTCATCAGTCTCCCAGTCCCTGCCGCTGAAATGCAGATCAATAACATATTGCTCCCACCACCATGCTTCATCACCGGGATGGCATTAGCCAGGTGATAAGTGTCACCTTGTTGCCGGACCACGTAAGCGGAGCCGGCCAAGAAGAGCTCTTACTGAGTGATCGAGTGAGTGAGTGAGTGACTGACTGACTAACTGCCCCTTGTTAAATAGCATAGTGGTTAGAGAAGCGTACCTGTAAACTATAGGTCCTGAGTTCGTATCTCCTTGCGGGCGAAGCAAAGTACGCATTATAAATTATTCTGTATAGACGAAAGTTTCGCTGGCTAAAACCTTATAGTAAGCCTGAAATAAAACAGTCTATTGCGACTGTTTCTGGTGGATTTTCAAAGCACGCATCCGTGCATGCGTTTTGGGTCAGGATAAACAAACACATTTGCTGGCTACAACATACAGTAGTTATGTTAGTTAAGAATAGTAAGCCTTAACTGAAACTGTATACGGTTATATTGTGACTGTTTCTGGCATGGAAAAGTTCATCTTCAGTCTCGCTAGCAATTGCTCAATTCTTATGATTATTCCTAGGAAGTTAGTAGATATTAGGTAACCCTATTACTGGCTAATAAGCTGTTAAAACGGCCAGTGGCAAAAGCCATACAGTTCATAGACGCTATGGTGGAGGTAAACTTAATAAGAAACGTTAGTCAGTTTAACACAATCCTCAATGGAATCTAGCGATTGTTGAACTGTGTAATGGCGTGGCGTAGTGGTTAAAGACAGTGCCTCTCATGTGGAAAACCTAAGTTCGAATCTATTGAGAGCAATGACATTTATTAATTATTTCTGTTAGATTCCACGATTCTCTCGTCTTTTCACTTGATGAAAAAGTTAGTTATAGTTACAAAGTTATAGTTTTTGTATCAATGTCATTCACGAATGAAAGAAAAAATATGTTGTTTTGCCATGAAAGAAAAAAATACGTTCTTATGCCATGAAATAAAATGACTTTGGCAGACTCGCTAGCAATTGCTCAATTCTTATGACTATTCCAGTAAGTTAGTAGATACCGGTAAAGCTTATTACTGGCTAATACGCTGTTAATACGGCAAGTGGCAAATGCCATACATACACACTATTTGTGGTGAAGGTAAGCTTAGTAAGAAACGTTAGTCAGTTTAACTGTATCAATGTCTTTCACGAATGGCCAATTAACTGTCAAAATGGCCAGTGGCATAAGAGGATTTGTTCAGGATAGACACAAGAGGCTATACTGACACCCATCAAATGTACAGCTCTGTGGTGTAGTGGTTAATAACACAGCCTTTCATGTGGGAGACCCTGGTTCAAATCTCGAGAGGGTAATGCTTTCTACTGCGGGCCGGCTGAACTAGGCTTGTCTACTTTCTTGTTTTTCAACAGACATAGCACTTGGGATTCAAGCCTAATAATCAAATTAGGTCTAATCAAACCTGAGAACATTCTTTTGCTCCCCGTGTCCTTCAGGTGGCATCTCATATGCCTTTTACTCCGGAGTGGCTTCCATCCAGCCACGCTACTACAAAAGCCTGATTGATGGAGTGCTGCAGAGATTGTCGTCATTTTGTCAGGTTCTTCATTCTCTGCAGAAAACCACTGATGCTCTATTAGAGTGGTCATTGGGTTCTTGATCCCTTACCTGACCAAGGCCCTTCTTGCCCAATTACAAAATTTGGCCGGACAGCCAGCTCTAGGAAAAGTCTTAAAGGGTTCAAATCTCTACCATTTTGCAAAGACGGAACCCACTGTGCTCCTGGGGACATTCAATGCTTTAGCAAATTTTTATAACCTTCCACATAACTATGACTCAACACAATTCTCTGAAGTTTTAAATAGAGGCTTTAAATCAATTGAATTTGCCACAGATGGACAATTCAGTTCAAGAGACAACTCAAGGATAATGAATGGACACAGAATGCATCTATGCTGATCGAAGTGTAATTGCAACATGTCCATTAGATATTTCTAGTTTTTACTTTGATAAATTGGCATACATTTCTAGTAACTTGTTTTTGTTTGTCATTATGGGGTATTAAGTATAGTTTGATGGCAAAAAATACATTAATTAGAAATGAAGTCTAAACCTAAACAAAACGTGGAGAAAGTGAATGGGTGTGCACCCACACGGAAAACTCATGCATAACATATATGCACATGTATGTAGAGGATTTCTCAACATATATTTACATATGTGCCTTGATTATGTTCATGAAATACATCACTTGCGCTTTTCACAATATCGTAATACAATGCATGTCATATATTTTAACGTTGAATATTATGTGTTTAAATAATGAAATATATGAATATGCAGTACTTTAAGCATATATCATCAACACATCATGGAATTAACCTTCAAGACATTATTTTCCAGAGAATCTCCTTATATGTTATAGTGAGTTTAACTAATTATCATTGGCAAAATGGGGAGCAAACCAACATAACCACCAGTCTAGGCCTTATTGCATTACATTAATTACTGTGAAAAGACAATTATTATCTTTTACAAACAAGAGCCGAATTGTAAAGTGTACAGTATGTATTTACCATAATTTCTATTAAATACATTGTAAATGCAAGTAAAGAAACAACTGGTTAGAGTCAGTCATCTTAATAATAAGGATCTTTATTCACAGTATCATACAACTTCCACTGTGTCACAATATAATGATTAATGTTTAGTAAATACACCAAAGTTTTGACTTTAGTCACTGTCAAGCAGCATATAGCACCTTTTTCAATATAATGAACTACTTTGTACTCCAAGTTAACATTTAAAAAAAGACTCATTATGAAAACAATATGCATACATTTTAACACAGTATCATGAATGCCAGTAAACAATACAAATATGGAAATATATCAGTTAGATGTACATGCAAAATGCATATAACCAACTATAATTTTGTCATTTATGTAAATATATTTACATGTATTTAAGACATATTAAAACATATTTGAAGATGGCCAAAATCGAATATGTTAATATATGTATGAAATATATGGCCATACATTAGTAATACATATATTAGTATATGTTTAAAAGACCTGAGCTTTGATAATGTATGCATTTTTAAATTCTCTTAGCTATTTGGGATTAGTAGGACCTGATAAGTATAATATCTAAGCATGGCAAAGACAACTGTTCTCTAATAAGGACAATAGGTTTAAGTTAAGCAGAATGAAGTACATGGTGCAGGAAGCCTGAAACATAGTGTCCTCATATGCGGACACAGGGTCTCAGGAGGACAATACTTCTGTGTGAGTGAAATCTTACAAAGGCACTGTAGTTATATTTAGATTTTTTGAAAAAGGAAACATGAGTAAGCATTTCACTGGTAGTTGAGAGCTATTGTTACCAAAGAATTTGACAACATGCAATTTCACTTGATGTCAGATCGCAGCAGCACAGTCAACCCATTAAAACATACACAATACTAATAAATGGATTACCAGGATGCGGTCTTTTGCAGTCATTTTGCCGAGGTAGAGTGCCAAGAAAAGACAGAAATCACATATACGTCTGTAAATTTTAAAGCTAGGCACAGTTAATCAAAATCCATTCCCCAAAATGTTAACTTCAATAACCGTTAATCAGTTAAATCGTTATAAATGTAACGAAAGTTAGAGGTAAACATTAATGTTAATTTTATTATAAAAAAAGGTTTTTGCTCTAAAAACACCTAAAAACATCTAACAAAGTGTGATATCTTTTTGGGGTATTTTTAAGGGGTTGCATTAGTTTGTTTTTTTAACTGTACGTGCTAGAAGCTCGTGTTTTTTTCCATCGGATTCCTGACTTCCTGACTAGCTTGGCATTACATTTGTCCTTTTCCATCAAGGTGAGGCAACGTAAAGTGACATTGAAGTTACTCCATTTTTGGAAGGTTTCACCCCAGCATAACAATGAATATCCAGTCCATTTTACAGATACTAGCGAGCCATTCTTTGTTGGCCAATCACAGATGATGTTTACAATACACGAATAGCTGCTCGCTAGTAATATGAGGGTTCCCAAGTGTTTTTTCACTCTTGACCTTCATACTGAAGCCTTGAGACTAGCACGCAATCTTACTGCAGAGAAATACATTTTTGACTTTGAAAATGGCATCTAGATATTCAGCACAGCAAGCTTCGAATTTTGGTCTCGTTCCCTACTCCGGACTGAAGCAAAAATATACGGTACTCTGGACTCTATAGGGTATTAAAAGTATTGTTTTGAAGTTTTTGGGTTGGCAGACTTGAGTTAACAGAAGTTAAATGTAATGGAAATTAGTCTGATAATGATTTTCACACTTAACTTAGTGAAAATGTTATTTTTGTTAATTAACGATCAACGGATTAACAGTTTGGTGCCCTGATTAACATTTTGGCACAAACTAAGCCTAACACACTTTAAAAAAAAATGTTTTCCCCCGATATTTTGGAAAACTTGATACATTTTTTAGAATCCACTTGTATGTAGAATAAAACTAAAGGCACCTTCATTGTAATCTCTAATAATTTTCCATCCTTTCTTTGGGACAACTACATAGGTCCTACTACGCCATATCAAAATGCAACATAATCTATGAAAAATCCATTTTAAAACAAATACATGTGATAACTTTGCGAAAACAGTGCACTGAACCATGCTAATTCGGCAAAGCAAAGAGTGTAATTCACTCACACGGCACATGGCATGTAACAGGGCACACGTGGGCCTGACTTTTTACCTGAATACTGCTTTCAAGTGCAGTGTCATTTTGGAATCACCAATGTTACATTCGCTACAGGAGGGGTGCACCAATAATGCACTGGGATCACCAATGAGCTTTGTTCAGGACAGAGCCAAGAACATTGCGGTTCACAGACTCAAATAGTTCACAGGGAGAGGAACACAGGCTGAGCTCTAGGTTTACAAACCGGCCTGAGGTGGTCACCCCCTTAAAACCATCACTGGGGTTTGCCAAGCCCATAAATTCCAACCTTTCAAACGTCAGCGCCAGATCTGCCTGGGTTTCTTGGACAGTTTGTCCAAGTGCAACAGCATCTGCCATGATTCCCCACTCCGCATGCAAATGATATTCGCAGACCAGAGTTTGAAATACGTAAACATGGTGCCACAAAAATTAGTGATGGGCCCTTTTTACGGGAACGTGTAACAACTTCAGCAACAACGCCAGGGTAAGTTCAGCTCCCTAAAGTTTACAGTTAAATTCAAGCCGAAGCTTGATAAGCAAGAAACTTTCCTTTTGGAGCCATGTTTAAAAAATCTGAAAATAAGCGCCAAGTACTGATTATATAGTACATGGAAGGCAAGATATCGATGGGCTCAAGCTCTTATTGGACCTTAAAAGGCATGATTATAGAGGGTTTTCAGGTAAGAATACCGGATTTTATCTTGAATACGGGATTTCCGATCTTGACAATACCATCTATTGTATTTAGAGTAAATGCTCAAATGTGATATGCACAAACCTCAAAACATTTATCAAGTGCAAAAATATATGCTTCAGACATTCAGTAAAGGTGGCTGACACTTGATCTTGTTTGTTTTTATTATAAATGAAACCCAATATTATGTGTTGTTTTATGTCCTTTGGTGAGAAACAGTTCAAGATGGAAATGTTGAAAGTATTCCCTTTTGGAAAGTGAACTGAAAGATATTGTGGCTTTATCACGCTGTCCTGAGGACTAATTCAGCCTCAGAGTCCTATGAAGAGGTAGAACTCTGTAACGAAACCCAACCCGCAAGAGAAGCTGAACAGCTCCACTGGCACGCATGTAAAAAGAGAGCTTGGAGCAACAAGATTGAGGCCTTTTAACAAGAAAGCACAGAAGAGGCTGACCTCGTTTTAGTCAAATACCATTTATTAACAAGAGGACTTGTGAATTAAAAACCAATACAAAGACAAATTGTGCTTTCTTATGGCATGGATCAAAACGAAGAAGGTAACACGTGAACTGGAGTGGAAAGAATGTCATGATTACAGCCACAAGTTACCTCCCCTGTGTCTGCTGAAAGTCACTGGCCTCAAACAACTCAGACAGTGTTTCCTTTCAGTTGCTGGCCTGTTGTTGGGCTACTATGATGCCAATGGCGTCTGCTGGGCTGTGTGCTGTGAGCTGAACCATGAGAGTACAACCCTGGAAATACAGCATAGTTACTTTCGGACAATGATCCAAACCGTTTTGGAAGCTTTTTGTGCACTGAATTCACAAAACAAAAAATGTTTCAATAGACCAATATATCCATGATTAGACTTTAGTCTATCCTGCTCCCCATACAGAAGCTCTCTCTTTAATTTCATATCTCCATGCTCAATAAAAAGGAAAAGGGCTTTTCTTTTGTTGTTCTGACCACAGCTACTTACCATTGAACTCACACAGCTTAAGCATTTCTCTTACTAATTAAGGTTTCTTAGAATATGAGCAGGAACCAAAAATCTTCCTTACCTCTATTCCTCATCACACCACAGAGATTTGTTGAAGTGCAGACACATAATTGTTTCAGGATGTTTTCACTGGCGGGAATAGCAGATGTTCGGCCTCACACTATGACTTCATGAACTCTTGAGATGACTTTACATCAAGAACACTGAAGTCCTACCACCTTCGAATTTTCACTATTTAACAATGGAAGCTAAGAAAACCCTGAAAAGGGTGATGTAAGGATAAAGCATAATGCTATCCAAGACAGCATCATTGAACAAGATTCTAAGAACTGGGCCAAGAGATTGTCTTCATATGGTTTTATATGGTCCTTAAGGAATCTAAGGTATTTTCTCTCAGTAGTGAGTAATGAAACTGCTGACTTCTATGATGATGGCAGAAACATGGGCATAGCTAAATATTTAGCATTTGGATTTGTGTGATTATGTTGTCATTCAACTTAACTAAAATTCCGTTCTCAGGAATCATGACAACAGACACTGTGGGGGATTTGGCACTGTGAAATGAGAAGAAAAAACATATAGTTTGAAAAATAACGATTAAGGGCTGGCACATGCCGGACACTAGCTTTAGTTCATATTTTCCCCTTGTCATTCTTTCCCAAGTGAGCACAGCTGCTGCAACTGGAGCATCTCCAGGAGGATTGGGGTGACAGAGTAAGGGAGAAAGAGAGGGTATTTTTTTTTGTCCTTGATCCCACTCTCTCTTTGAATGTCCAAGGCTGGCAGTGCGTAGATTCATTAGCTCTCACACCAAACAATAATGGCAAGGCCTTCTGACCAGGTTCATTGGACACATCACAGACATTACGCAGTAGATTTGCACCATTAAAGAACCCCAGAGCTTCCTGCCAAAAACTACGGCCAGCAATTAACAATCTCTTGATCTCCATACAAGGCCTGTCATATCTATGCATATGTAGGCTGACTCTACGGTGGGGTCACTCCCAGAAATGTGCTGAAGGGATTATCAGGGAGCAGGTTTTTGAGAATTGTACTTTTTTTACACAGCTGTAGGCCTACAGGATATCTGTTTCATAATGAAGTGTTCAGTCTTAAACCCATGTTTGCCGTTTTATTTTAGGCCAAGCCTTGATGAACAGAACCCTGTCTTGGCATGATGTAGGGGTTGCTGGCCCAGAGAGCTGTGTCTGAAAAAATACTTGTGTGGGACCTAATAACAAATTACAGTCATCAGAACGGACCATTTAAGACTATTACAGCATATGTCTGGAATTTACAAAAATGTGTAATTAGGTATTATTGGATAAAGATTCCAATCCTACCTGATACTATAATTGCCGCAATGAAATATGTTTCTTAGGCTCGTTCTAAGAAAAAGAGTAAATATGTGAAGACTTGAAGTTGAATTGATTACTGGGTCCATTGGCAAGATGCTACTTGGTATCAGTTAATCTTTAAAATGTTTTATATCATACCACATTTTAATGAATATGGTGAATTTATCTCTTGCTTCTGACTTAGTAGTAGGGTATGGCTGAATTCATGTAGCGACTGTACTCTGTGTTAGTTCTCCCCTCTGTTGCAGAGCTCACACAACACCAATATATCAGCAACCCTGTCAGATGTTTTCATTAAGATTTGATAGCTAAATTACTCCCCTCATCTTCCCATTGTGTTTGAGTTGTTAAAGATGAATCCATCCTTTGTCAGATGGTACTGGTTAAAACTGTTGTTAACACAGACACAGCAGCACGCTAGATGCACAGAACTCCACTTGTTCTTCAAGAATATGGTGTACATCAGTCTCAGCTACTCCTGGGGTCATGTAGGAAGGGGGGTATAATTAACACCAGGGCTGAAATACAGGCGTTACATAGCTCAGTGTTGAATTTAAGAAATTTGAATGAAAGCAAGAAATAATTATACAAAATGCCAGAAACTAAATTTGTGACTCCTTTGAGAATTAATGATGATGATCAAATGTAAGCTTTAGACTGATTTGACCATTCTCTATGACTCCATAACTTGGAAGAACAAGTGTTTGGAATTGGAATGGGTCTAATTCCAATGTTTCTTCCCTCTGACATTTTGTTGATTGAGATGCTGATTGAGATTGAGCGGCAGTACTGGGCATCTAACAACTCTGGCTTTGGGGGATTTATTTGTATTATGGTTGTTGGTCTTCTCAAACAAAATGTCTTAATTGTGTTATTAAAGGCCCCAGACCACAGCTTGGAGATGGTATATACATCAGTAATGCCTAAATGTAGAACTTGGAGGCACTGACCAGAATGCTAGAGCTGTAAAGACATGGGATGTTTTGGTCACTGCTTTGCTAAGAAATAATGCCACACATTTCCTGCAGGTTGTAATAAGTTACTGGAATATTTTTTGTATTTTCTCAGTTTTTCGTGACTACATTTTAATTGGATTGCATTGGATTGTTTTGTTGATGTAATATTGCACTTGAACCAATGTCTTGCATTCTCACCATTACTTATTGTAGTTTTTTTTAAATTTGTGCACTGATTCCCCAAAATGAATTATTACCTACATATGCTGTAACTGAGTCTTCAGCTGGGAATAATACATCTGGGTTTTCAGGAGACAGAACTGTAACTTTCTTAAAGGCTGCGATTTTTGAAACATTTCTAAATGATCTTTAATGCTTTTGCATAACACTGAAAACAGAACTCTCGCAAATACTCTGAACAAAAAAACATTAAGCTTAAACAATAAGGTCCTTTTTGGTAGGTTATATTTCAGGCCAAAAATATTATACAGACATGACTAATATTATATACTGTATGTGCATATATTTTCCAGCATGACCTTAAGCTTGAACTTTCATTCAAAATAATATGACGTTTAAAATGTGTTGTGTAGAACTGTGAGAACGGGTTTGGATCTAAAATTTAAAAGAACCTTTTGGTCTGTGAAATGGCAGGCTAATGACAGTGTGTGTGTTGAATTGTGTATTCCTCCTCACATTTTGCTAGAACAAAGGAGACCACCTCTCCACTGAACTTTATGCCAACGTCCATGGTGACGATTGATGAATGAGAAAATTCTTGGAAGAAACTGGAAACTGATTATGGTTGGGGGGGTTGAATCATGGGAAGACGGTGGGGGACAGTGCTTGGATGGAAGGAGGCATTTGGGGCTCTCAACTGTGCTAAACTCACCAATTTTTTTTTATTAGAACAAGTTATACAAGTGTTCAGGGTTTGACCCATTTTATAAAGTGACGCAAGTTCACTAGCCCGTTTGAAATCTCTGTACTCTGATATTATTTTATAAGAACCCCATCTGAAGAATGACTCCCATATCAGGCTTTGATGATGGGGACGTAGATGATTCTCTTCCAGCAAATAACCCATATTCCTAAAAATGGATTATCGCTATCTTATCACAATAGGAGAGATCCATAAAAAATGTGTTACATTCATCTGTATCTATGGTCCAAACTTGGATAATCCCACCTTTTGGAAGAATCATAGATCATAGACCAAGATCACATGGATCATAGACAAAGATCACATGTTGTGATCTTGGATCATAGACTCAATGGTCCCTGACACTTGGGGCCATTGAGTTTCAACACTCAGCTCCTCATGGAAGAGTGCTCTGTAAAAATTTGATGCTTATCTGGGGAGCATCATGGCATTCTAAGCATTCAGAACAAAACAACATAGGGCATATTTAGTAGAGTGGAAAAGACAAATTCAATAATAGATAAGAAAAATACTCAGCTTCTAACAATAGAGTCAAACAGAAAAGGATGGTTTTGAGATCAGAAAGGGATTATCTGTACTAAAATGGACATATTTCATATATCTTTCCACGCACTCTATGGGGGTATTTCTTTTTGATTATGTTTGTATATAATAAACACATCAAACAGTCCTTGCATTGCTTATTCTGTTTGTGTGTTCAAGGGAGACAAAATGCATTAAAAATCTGACACATTTTGAAGCAGTTTTAACCTTTATTAGACAGACATTGGGGAAAGAGTGTTTTCTATATCAAACCCATACTGCAGCAGTACTTGGGGAAAGAGTGTTTTCTATATCAAACCCATACTGGAGCAGTACTTGGGGAAAGAGTGTTTTCTATATCAAACCCATACTGCAGCAGTACTTGGGGAAAGAGTGTTTTCTATATCAAACCCATACTGCAGCAGTACTTGTGTGCTGGTGGCAGGACACAAAGCCGCTGGACAACCCTAGGCCACCACTTTAGATTAATTTAATTATATTTCACAGACATGCTTCATTAAGAATGTTTTACATTCCTTTTTAAGCTTGGGTTATCCAAGGCAAAGGCAAAGCTTGTTAATATTAACTTGTTTTTGTTCAGTTCAAACCCTTGGGCAACCTGATGGGAGATAGATGGTTTTATTATTTTGGGCAAACCATTAAAGCTATAAGTTAACCATATTGTTGTTGATTTTGGTATTATTGAATTCTTCTGAGACTTTGGAAAACACACAGAAAATAAAGTATTCACACAGAAAAATATATTTACATAGAAATGCATAGCATGACATCCCACATCCCAGCCATGCCCTGGAGCAGAAGATCTGTTGAGGGAAGGCTGTAGGAATCTGGATCTGAGACAAAGCAGACTCGTGTACAGAACGAGGGGATCACTGCCATCAATTGGGGCCTGTTTACTTTTTATTGAAGTCAGATACATATGTTAATTTGGACCCGGGGGGGGGGGGGGGGGGGGG
>JACXGI010001489.1:29208-50480 GCA_016801175.1 Esox masquinongy | reverse complement strand
TGCTGCCCAGGGAATGTTCTGCTGCCCTGCTGAGCAGAGGAAGGGAATACTGTGGCACAACGTGCAGTGGACTGGGCCAGGTTTGGGTTCACCATCAGGGCCATGCTGTTGTCTTAAATGGACAAAATACAGGATATGCAGATGGAATAGTGGGGAAGAAAAATGATGAGAAAGTTAAAAAGGTAAGGGACAAAATGTAACAAAAGACGTGTAAGAGGTGTATTTTCCCAATTCAAAATTTGACAAATGCACATCCATTTGGTACACATGATCCCCGACTTCCTGTCATATTTGAAGCCTCTGGTTTTTTGTCCTTCATTTGCTTCTTAAAGTTGCTGTTCTACTAATGTTCAGGGAGGCCTGAGTGCTGTGTGTTAAATGTTAGCGTAGTTGTGGAGTGTAGTTGTGGTTCTGCAAACAAGCCTCATCACTGGCCAACAAACTTGGCACAAGTTGCCAGATTTGTATCGCAGTGCCATTTTACTTATGTATATATTACGTGTGACAACTGTGATGCATCTCCTACAGTCATTAGGCTATTAACTGACATTTGTCATCTGTCTTTTCTGCACATCTCCAAAAATTAGTAGATGCTTTTATCCAGAGTGCATATATTTTGGTACTGGCCCCCCTGTCGGAAGCTAACTTGAATTTCAAGCATCATTGTCTAACTGAGCTGCACAGGAACAAAGCAATTTAAGAAGATGGCAAGCTGTGAAGTGTCTTCTGTTGCTTCATTTGTTTTAATGATTGCAGTGGCACCCAGCATAAGAAACATCGGTACTCTATATACAGTATGTAACACAAGTTTTGTTATTTTGGCTGTTTACCGAAATATATTTAAGTTACAGTTAAATAATGAATATGGGCTTAAAGCGCAGTCTCTCAGCTTTAATTTGAGTGTATTCCCATCCAAACTGGAGGAAAGGTTTAGGAATTACATCTCATTAATATGAATCCCCTCTTTTTCAAGGGACCAAAAGTAATTGGACAATTGACTCAAAAGCTGTTTCATGGACTGGAGTGGGCTATTCCTTTGTTATTTCTTCAACAATTAAGCAAGTAAAAGATCAGGAGTTGATTCCAGGTGTGGCATTTGCATTTGGAAGCTGTTGCTGTGAACCCACAACATGCAGTCAAAGGAGCTCTCAATGCAAGTGAAAAAGGCCATCCTTAAACTGCAAAAAAAAGTTACAGAGAGAGATATCAGGAGCATTAGGAGTGGCCAAATAAACAGTTTGGTACATTCTGAGAAGAAAAGAACACACTAGTGAGCTCTGCAACACAAAAAGGCCTGGACGTCCACGGAAGACAACAGTGGTGGATGATCATAGGATTCTTTCCATGGTAAAGAAAAACCCCTTCACAACATCCAGCCAAGTGAAGAACACTCTCCAGGAGGTAGGCAAATCATTATCCAAGTCTACCATAAAGAGAAGACTTCATGTGAGCAAATACAATGGATTCACCACAAGGTGAAAACCATTCATAAGTCTCCTGAATAGAAAGGCAAAATTAGACTTTGCCAAAAAACATCTAAAAAAGCCAGCCCAGTTCTGGAACAGCATTCTTTGGACAGATGAAACTAAGATCAACCTGTACCAGAATGATGGGATGAAAAAAGTAAGGAGAAGGCTTGGAACAGCTCATGATCCGAAGCATACCACATCATCTGTAAAACATGATGATGGCATGGCTTCCAGTGGCACTGGGTCACTAGTGTTTATTGGTGATGTGACAGAAGACAGAAGCAGCCAGATTAATTCTGAAGTGTATAGGAATATATTGTCTGCTCAGTTTCTGCCAAATTCAGCAAAGTTGATTGGACGGCGCTTCACCGTACAGATGGACAATGACACAAAACATACTGCAAAAGCAACCCAGGAGTTTTTAAAGGCAAAGAAATGGAATATTCTGCAATGGCCGAGTCAATCACCGGATCTCAAACCGATCGAGCATGCATATCACTTGCTGAAGACAAAACTTGAGGCAGAAAGACCCACAAACAAACAACAACTGAAGACAGCTGCCGTAAAGGCCTGGCAAAACATCACAAAGGAGGAAACCCAACGTTTGGTGATGTCCATGCGTTCCAGACTTCAAGCAATCATTGCCTACAACTGATTCTCAACAAAGTATTAAAAATGAACATTTTATTTATGATTGTTTTAATTTGTCCAATTACATTTGAGCCTCTGAAATATGGGGACTGTGTCTGAAAATGGTTGCAATTCCTAAACATTTCATGCAATATTTTTGTTCAACCTCTTGAACTAAAGCTGAAAGTCTGCATTTCAATTGCATCTCGGTTGTTTCATTTCAAATCCACTGTGGTGGCATACAGAGCCAAAATTAAGAAAATTGTGTCAATGTCCAAACATTTCTGGACCATCTGTTACTGTAATACTTTTTGGAGTTAAAACAGAAACATTGTCAACGGGAAAGATATGTTCCCTCCAAAAATTAAATTTTTTGGAGGAAACCTATTTTCTTTATTGTTTTGTATATTAATAAACAAATACATTTATGTTTTGGTTTGGAGAGGCTCAGTTATTGGCCAAATGGACGGAAAATGTATACTTTCAAAATTGTTGGATTTTTGCCAGTAGTGTAGATGTTTCCATGCATTTAGATACTCTTTTTTTGCAAAACATTTGTTTTATTGTGGAGAATGAAATCAACTATACAACTTCATTATCAGGAGTGGGGAAAACACCTGGATGCCCCCAGAAGAACAGAATTAAGTGACATTATCAAAAGAATAGGGCATTATATCTAACTTTTTATTTTTAAATAAAATTGTCTTCATCATGCAATAATGAAATGAAGACCTCTGAAAGCTAAGTCTAGCATAGGTCTAACCAAAATTATAGTACACGTTGTAAACATAAAAAATAGAATTGTTATATACAATTCTATATAAAAGGTGCAGTGGTCTCTTAATTTATTTCCAGAGCTGTATGTTCTCTTCCATGAATGGTATATTGGTTGGATTGGAATTGTGAATGACCAGCTACTTTAGGGTAATTACTATAACCCTTTTCCTAATGTATTCTGCAGATCTTTTTTAGGAGGTTATGCAAGAAGTGGAGCAATGATTTTTTTGCATGTAGGCAGAAACAATGACTTAGATACTATAAGCACCTCACACCACCTACTGTAATGATTAGACCAAAATTGCACTGTTACAACAGTATTATTGCAACAGTACAATTTGGCAGCAACATGCTGCCGTAGATGTTTGAAGTTAACTCGTATTCAAGCTTAGTCAAAATATTAAAAATACAAAAACCTATTACCTCAACAATGACTGTAATCGTTTATGTTGAATGTTGTCCTGGCTAGCAGGTTTGCTTTAGTTTGTTTAAGTATAAAGCATTTAAGTATAAAGCCTGAAACTACTGTCTTTGAGGACCGTCAAAGATTCTGAAAACCAAATTAAAAATGATAAAAATACATTGAAGGTGCATGGTATTGTGGTGTCAAATGGAAAATGGGCACACTCCTTCTCTTCCATTAGCATCATTGCAGTAAGACATCTTTTGAGAAATGATGGGTCAATTAGTTGTTAAGGTTCGATACAGTTCGCTCAGTTTCTGCCCAAGTTTGAAAAAGTAATCACTATATACAGTCAACTCAAGACGTATTGGCACCCTTCATAAAATTGAGCAAAAGTGAATGCAGAAAATAAACAAAACAAAAAATGAGCAAATGCTTAAAGCCTGTGTCAGGCTCAAACATAAAGGGAGAGCTGTAGACTTTAATTTCACACTATATTTAAAAAAACAAACATTTATTGAGTAGCAAAAAATTACAATTAAAATGTAACCAAACCAAGTGACATCTGTTATGCAATTCAATGCATTTTAGTTGGTTTCAGTCTCCACCCACACGGAAAACTCATGCAAAGCATATATGCACATATTATGTAGAGGATTTCTCAACATATATTTACATATGTGACCTGAATATGTAACTTGCCCATAATACAATGCATGTCATATATTTTAATGTTGAATATTATGTGTTAAAATAATTAAATATATGAATATGCAGTACTTTAAGCATTTCTCATCAACACATCATGGAATTAACCTTCAAGACATTTTCTAGAGAATCTACTTGTTATAGTGAGTTTAACTAATTCTCATTGGCAAAATGGGGGGCAAACCAACATAACCACCAGTCTAGGCCATATTGCATTACATTAATTACTGTGAAAAATACAATTATTATCTTTTACAAACAAGAGCTGATTTGTAAATTGTACAGTATGTATTTACCATAATTTTTACCATAATTTCTATTAAATACATTGTAAATGCAAGTAAAAAAAACAACTGGTTAGAGTCAGTCATCTTAATTTAATAAGGACCTTCATTCACAGAATCATACAACTGCCATTGTGTCACAATATATTGATAAATGTTCAGTAAATACACCAAGGTTTAGTCACTGTCAAGCAGAATATAGCACCTTTTTCATTTTCAATATAATGAACCACTTTGTACTCCAAGTTTACATTTCAAAAGAGACTCATTATCGAACCAATACGCATGCATTTAAATACAGTATCATGAATACCATTCCTCTCTGTAAAAGTACTTCAAAGAAAAGACTAGATAACATAATAAACACATGACAGGAAACAGTACAAATATGGAAATATATCAGTTAGATGTAAATGCTAAATGCATATTGCCAACTATAATTTTGTAATTTATGTAAATATATTTACATGTATTTAAGACATACTAAAACACATTTGAAAATGGCCAAAATCGAATATGTAAATATATGTATGAAATATATGGCCATACATTAGTAATACATATAATACATATATTAGTATATGTTTAAAAAAATATAGGCACATTAAAAAATATATGTCACTATAGGCATATTAAAAATATATGTCACTATATAATACTTCCGTGTGGGCAGGAACAGTTTTGATGCCTTTTACATGTTGCTGTTGCCTGGGGTATAAATTTGAGGTACAGTAGCACACGTAAAATCCCATTGTCATCCATCACCAAGGGGAGAACTAGAGTTTTCAGGTGAAAAGGCACAGATGGTTGTTGACCTACATAGATCAGGTTAACCCATCTTTAATCACTTCCTAATATAATTGTTTAATTTTTCCAAAAAAAGTTAACATTAATTTAATAGAATAAACTGTATCAGGAGGAACGGTCCAGGAATAGGCAGTATAGGTACATATACCTAGAAAAACTCTCCATCTTAATCAAGTATACTCTGCCCAAAACAGAAGGTTCTCTGTTATACAAATACATTCCTGAATTTTGTTAAACACATTTAATTTGCTACATGTATGTATCTTTTTAATAATATGAATGACTAAGTATTTCACCCTTGCTCTAACTGGATATTAAAAATATCCAACAGGGGGCAATCATGATTTGCTAGAAGCTCACATTTCTTAAGGTTTGTAAGCCTGAGGCCCAGGAGAAGCACTCAATTGTCTGAATGGCCATTGGGATTTGGAGTTCATTTTTAAGAAAAACAGTGGTGTCATCTGCTAGTTCACGAAGTAAAATGAGTACTCATCACAAATAAAAGAAAATTCAGAATAGCTAACATCTCTGCTGCCATGATAAATATATTGGGGCTAATTGGGCAACCTTGTCTTATACCAAATAGAGTTTAAGTGCCCCCTTTATATGTATACGTGTTTTCTGAGTAAAATGTCTGTCTCCATCTTGATTCAATTTGAGGTTCTGGCTTTTAGTTTGCAGTTAGGAAATACCTTTGTTGTAACAATTATTTTGCATGTATCAAACACCTGCCAAAAAAGATGTACTCAATGAACTCACTGACTAAATATCCTAATTTATAACATCAGAGTCGATGATCATGGGAGATTTTAATTTATATTGGGAAACACTGGACTTAGTCACCTTTAAGAATAGTCTTCAATCTAATAGAATAGTGCTCTGTCAAAGCAAATTCATCCAGCCTCTGGGTCCCTTACTAATAAAGATGCTATTATTGATGCATTTAATTTCTACTTTATTTCAGTTGGTAATCTTTTCTAAAGAATATTGGTTCCTACATATTGGATGGTTCTAGATGCAGTTGGAGAAATGATGCAGAATGTTTACAGAAAGTTGTAAATACTGAAAACGTATTCAAATCAGAAAATCAAATAATCAAATCTTTCTCATTTGGATTCTGACGATAACGAAAACTTGTTCAAAAAGAGCTGTTTGTTTGTGAACAAACCATTACTAATTTAATTTGCCTTTAGAGCTTCGCAAAAAGCTAAAAAATTATAATGTGACTATCTATGGGCTTAAAACAATCTTGAATCTATCATTTTACTTTCACAATGGCAAGAATCCTTATGTAAAGTGGACATATCTCTTTTAGTTTATCATTTAAAAGAAAAACTGTATTTTGCAACATTTAATATATGTCAGTCACCATTGATCTTCCAGATAGCTAAACAGATGGGTTTTGGACAGTTTTTGGGTTGAAATGCCCAAGCCAAGATAAATCCTGTAGACATGCTCCCCAATTAGACCCACTCTCTATTGGCGTGTACCATTTGCAAGGGTTGGAAATGGGGTTATTTTTCATGTCTGTCTCAAAAACCAGTCAACCACAATCATATTGTACTTATACTTTCCACTGCTGTAGCATGCCAAACATCAACCCAGACACTGCAAACACTTAAGTCTCATTCACCTCCTTCTTAGCTCTCTTTTTGCAAGGATAAGGTGTAAAATCAGAATTACTGTATATATGTAATGACTGTTAGAAACAGGGCTGGTTCCAGACATTAGAGACGTTAGCTGTCATTAGTGGTTGCTTAGGTGCTTCCTAATTTTTTTCTTTTTTTGTTACTCAATCAGTAAATGTCAGCTTTCACATGGAACAGCAACCCAGAGCAGCAGGGGGCCTCGAATAATTTTGTTTGTTTTTCTCACTCAGATTTCATATCAACATTGCATAATTCTGGGGTTCCCAAAATTTCTAAGCCTGTGACGTGATCATAATAGAAAAAAGTGGGACCCCACAATGCAAAAAAATAAATGCATGTAAGATATGTATTCAACAACCAACTTCAATTGTATTTATTTGTTATAATTTTTAAATTATAGTAACCTTTGAAATTCATCAGAAAGTTTATGGAAGTTCATTTAAACCTAAAAGAAGCTCACCAGGCCAAAAGTGTGTATGGTCTTCTGTGTAGAAAATAGCTATCATGAGTTTCTTCCAAATGTCTGATTTATTGTCGATTGTGTTCACTTTTTTCTACAGGGTTTTGAAGGAAACCTAAGACACTTACATGTTTCTGAAAGTTATCTATCAAGAACAAGGTAATAATATTTTCTAGCTTAAACTGTTGAATTGTATGAATGGTAAAGATACACAGTTTATTTCAACCGCTGGCTGGTTCTATACATCAGGAATGTTATATTTTTATTGTAGATTCTTCCTTAATTTTCAAAACTGCAAACATCTAACACTCCCTAGATTGGGAAATCGAAAAAGTCTGTAGAATTTTAGGGAATTTGTTGTAAAACTAGATACTGTTATCTCACTACAGCACATGACAAAATGAATAGAATTGCAGGAAATTAGCTTTTAAAAAAATGTCTTACTGCTCCATGCCAAACATTCCAAAATGGAATGGGGCAGAAAGAAACCAAATGGTATAATTAATTTCTGGAAACAAACCTAATTGTCTGTGTAGTCCTCACGGGCTTAAACAGCTTAAAGAAGGAACTCTGCCTCAGAAAGCCAAAAAAATTGTTGTTTGATCATTGGGCTAATCATGACTTAGCAACCTATGTAAACACAGTTAATGTGAGAATCCTCAAATCTATTGTCAGAGCCTGAATGTAATTATGTAAAAGGATTTACAGAATAAATATACCCAAAGTAGACTCCAACATGAGACCTCCGGCACTGTGGGATTCAGATGCACCACTGCAATGCAATGTATTTTACAGTAAAAGCTGCAGCAGGACCTAACTGATTATTTACTGCACTTCATAACTTGTGTTGTGTATTCACTTGTAACAATAATAAAATACAAATAAAATAATACCTTTCTTCACCTCTCTACTGAAATTAAGATTTTAACATTCTGTGCAGATAGTTGGAACCATGTGACTGTACCCAGACTGACCTTTCAGTCTGTTTAAATCGTACCTGCGATTGCACCCTCCGAAAAGAGACTTACAAATATTGCAAGATTTTCATACTGTGCACTTTGAGTTATCGTGTTCATAACAAAAAAGTTCTGAGACATTGAATATGAAAGCTTGAATCTCTTGGGTATCAAAATGTAAAATCTCAATTTTTAGTCCCAAGGTCTTGTATGAATTAATATAATTTACAATCTTGGATATTTGGCCAGTTGGCTTGAGTTTCATGGAAGTCTGGTGAATCCACTCAGTTACGCCTGGGAATTCTCTTAAAGCCACTTAGTCAAGTAACTAGGAATATTTGTTGCCCCATAGTTTGAATTTTGAAGTCTGTTTTTCTCTGTGTTTGCCAAATACAACATTGTCTTGATTAGGTTATCATGTTTCTTGGAATCATTGATGTGCCAGTCTAAATAAAACATAGCAAGATTCTGGAGGGACTTACAGGAATTCTGATGGGGTTCTTTCACTAGGGTCATATGGTCTGGTACTGGCATGATGTGAGACTGTGTCATCAATGTCTTGACCTTCATTGTTCATTTCACATTTTCTCTGGAGAGAATAGTAAGTTGAAAACAATGTAAATACATTTGTCAAGTTAAAATGACAATATATGTTTTGTCACTGGCTAAAGTATGCAGTTAAAGCTCTTCTTCCTGACATAATAAAAATGTAAGCATTACAGAAAAGGCACAGGGATTGGGGAAATGAATGGCCTAAATACAACTAACTTCACAAAGATGGATGCTTCCCTTTAAAATGGTTGGTTGCAACAAGGCCACTAACAGGTGAGACAACCTGGAATGCTGTCCCGGGGCCTTGACCTACTGGGCCCCTGTTGGCCTCTCATATAGCTCATGAAATGAGGACTATTTGTACTGCTTATTTATGTTGCAGATAACTTTTTGTTATATATTATTGAATGTATGTTCATATAAGCAGTTCAATTTATATATTTAAAGTCTTTCAATCATCGGGCATAAACCTTTCAATTTCAGGCAAACTTCCAGCCTATGCATGAAAGAGCCCGCACCCTCTTCCCTTCATTTTGCTCACTAATTAAATGTAGCGAGGGAAAATAACACAAAGGTAGAGCTGGTGTGAGGTGCCCAATGATGTTTAATGGACTTCAGGGACAGAAACAGTGAAAAAATGGGCAGGCAACATCTCCTGGTCACAACATCTCGCAGTCACAACATCTCCTGGTCACACCTTCAAGCTCACAGGGCTTTCCTCAGGTGTCTCGGCGGTGGTGTCACACTTTTGTTCAGGATGGTCTCCTGGCCGCAGATAGCCCCAATGGGCACACTCTCCATGGTCCAGAATCTCCCCCGTTTGCATTCTGTCTTGGGAACAGGTCGCGATGCAGAACATTCACGCCACACAACCAACATGAGAAAATACTGCTGATAATCCAAAAGTCAGTAAAAAATCTATCAATTAATTAATCAATTAAATTAATCAAATATGTCAGTAATACCTGCCAGTTGTTAACGGGGGGATTCTGGGTTTATCTCAAGAATATGGGACTCCTGACAGCAGCCCTGAGTTGTAATAACATTAATGATTTCCTTTAAAGGTATAACACTTGAATGGGATTTGTCCCTGATGATAGGGGTAAATTAGAATATCGGTGAATTATAGTTGCACTTCACCTCATTCAAGGCAAATCTCCCTCTCCTCCTACTCCATGTTGCGGTTGCTGACACAAATTGAGAGAGCAGTAGATCTTCTGCCACCTCAAAATCACAACAATTTCTACTTTGGCTACTTGCTCCAGCCACATAATGAAAACAGCATTCTCATTTTGACAAAAACAATCAGGGCTACATTTTTCAAGCCATTTTTCTGCAATTGCAATGCAAAAATTCAGATAAACTGTCTGTTCTAAAGATTTAGTCAGAACTTCAAATGGGTTTAAATGGTTGCACTTTGTCCGCTTTCTTAACTGTAATTGTAGAGAGAGGGAATCACTTTGTAAGCCCTGTTTTTTATTTTATTTGCATGTTTCCATTAAACTGGAAGTACTATTGTACTATAAGTTTCCTCCCAATTTTCAGTGTAGTGCCAGCATTCGAGAGAGAGGAGTGGAGAGAGAGAGAGAGAGAGACAGGGAAAGAGAAGGAGGCAAAAGCCATTTTATGGTGATTGATTAGGCCCATAATTGGTTCCCAAGGTGGATGTGGCAGTTCCTTTGCAATTGTTTCTGCGAGACTGATTGTTGGCAAGTACTGCATCTCCTCTGCAGGGGTGACCCGCCCTGTCTTGGCATTGGACTAGTGTGAGAACATGCCAGCTTATTGGGTAATTGTGTCCGTTTGTCGAATTGTTCCACATTTGTGTTAATGAAACCAACCAATTGCCTTCAATTCATGGTAGTGTATCTCACACATTGGCCAGTGTGCTGTCACCGGCGTCCACTGCAATGGGGACGTGAGGAAGTGGTAACAATATCCAAGTTTTCTGTACTATATGGATCAGAAATGAAGGCTAAGTGACAGCGATCTGAATGGAGGTCTGGGAATGTTGAGTATTCACAGAGAAGGTCTACTTAAACATATGGCTGGTGTATATAACGGGTCAGGAGAAGAAACATTCACACCAATAATCTGGAAGCTGTGTTCTGTGTAGGTTGCAGTCTGTGATTTTAAATATGAGAGTGGAAAGGAGAAACTTAGATTTTAGTATATTAGTCATATCATCATGTGTTGTCCAGCTAGAAACAAATGAATATCATGTTAATATTTAATTAAATGGTCGGTGGTATCTGAAGCATGACTTAATGGAGGGAGATGCTGAGTGGATGTTTCGACAGCATCTTCAACTTAAATCACCTCTGAACTCTGCCAGAAGCCTGCTTTTTCTCCTTTTCCCTCTTCCTCCCTCTCTTCCTCTTTCTCTCTGTTTCACTCACTCTTTTTTCTGTCCTGGCCATTCTCTGGTGGCATGCTGCTGGACCAGAATGCCTCTGTCTTTTAGAAGCCCTGAGAATTCTGCTGATAAGCCCTAGCTTAAACATTTCCCAAACATTGTAATATTATCATTATTAGTATTATGAATCTGATGTCATCGCTTTGCTTCAGTGTGCCAATTATATTCTTTTTGTTGGGAAGGAAGGGATAGAGAAAAAGGCTGGATGGAGAGAGGGAAAGTTTACATATGGCAGGTTAATGTGAAGTAGACAGAATATATACCATGGAAAGAGTGAGTATTTTTTTTTAGGTTTTAAGGTCAAGTGGAATTAAGGATATTATGCTTGCGTTTACACAGGCAGCACAATTCTGATGATTATTCCACTAATTGGTCCAATCACAAGACTTCTTTCCACATCTTTTTCATAGTGGATCTGAAAAAATATGTGAAGCCAGCAGTATAGATGCAGCCATAGAGACTGCTTGAGAAAAAACTAGTTTGAGAAATGATAGATGCATTGCTGGAGTTGAATAAGCTTGTTATTAACTTCCTATGGCCTTGGCAAACTGGTGAGATTTGAATACCCTGACAGTGACCCAGAGTAAGATTTCCTTTAGAGAAAAAAACAGAGGTAGGGGAGCTAAAACCAGCCATTGATTTATGAAAACATATCCTCTGTGGAGGTTAAACCTGAAAGAAAAAGGAGGGGAAAAACTCCAACACTTTGAATTTTGTTCAACATAAAATCCGTTCAACATAAAACATCAACCGCCTGTTCAGTTGCCTAGGTCTGTTTCAGCAGTAATGTCCATGCCGAGGACCAACATCTGGAGTATTGTCTGGGTTTCTACGGGGCATTGTGGGCCTTAGCCAGCATCAAGCATACATTGTTCTGTTCAGCTTTGTTCTGCTCTTTTCTGTTCTGGCTTCCAACAGTGACAGTGTTGAAATTCTAACTCAAGGTAGCAGCCATCTGCACCGTGACCAGGACATGGGCTCTCTGCAACTGGAGGGTTCTGGAACTATATTCTGTGTTCTGGAAATCTGTTCTGTGTTCTGGAACTATGCTCTCTGTTCTGGAAGTCTGTTCTCTGTTCTGGAACTCTCTCTGACCACATTCCAGTCTGCTGCTTATCAATCCTCAAAGCAGAACAAGTAGAATGGATGTGGAGATAAAAGGGGAAAGTGCATGTACAAAATCAAGGTGGAGTGCAAATGCTAGTTAAAGAATGACATCAAGAAGATGTTGACTGAGATTAGATAGCAACTATACTAGCCCCATTCAATAGTATGAATGAACAACAAATGGATAACTTGAAATTTGATCTATGCTATATACAGCTCTGGAAAAAGAGCACCTTTTTCTTTCCTTTCCAAAAAAGTTGAAAAGGAAAGTTTTGAGTGAGGAACAGAAGCGTTCAATTTGCTTCTGTTCCTCACTTACTGCAGCTGTCTTCAGTTGTTGTTTGTTCGTGGGCCTTTCTGCCTTACGTTTTGTCTTCAGTAAGTGAAATGCAGAATTTCACTGCAGAATATTCCACTTCTTTGTCTTAAAAAGCTCCTGGGTTGCTTTCGCAGTATGTTTTGGATCATTGTCCATCTGTAAAGTAAAGCACCGTCCAATCAATTTGGCTGAATTTGGCTGAATCTAAGCAGACAATATATTCCTATACACTTCAGAATTAATCTGGCTGCTTCTGTCTTCTGTCACATCACCAATAAACACTAGTGACCCAGTGCCACTAGAAGCCATGCCATCATCATGTTTTACAGATGATGTGGTATGCTTCGGATCATGAGCTGTTCCAAGCCTTCTCCTTACTTTTTTCATCCCATCATTCTGGTACAGGTTGATCTTAGTTTCATCGGTCCAAAGAATGCTGTTCCAGAACTGGGCTGTCTTTTTTAGATGTTTTTTGGCAAAGTCTAATTTTGCCTTTCTATTCAGGAGACTTATGAATGGTTTTCACCTTGTGGTGAATCCTTTGTATTTGCTCACATGAAGTCTTCTCTTTATGGTAGACTTGGATAATGATTTGCCTACCTCCTGGAGAGTGTTCTTCACTTGGCTGGATGTTGTGAAGGGGTTTTTCTTTACCATGGAAAGAATCCTACGATCATCCACCACTGTTATCTTCTATGGACGTCCAGGCCTTTTTGTGTTGCAGAGTTTTCAGAATGTACCAAACTGTTGATTTGGCCACTCCTAATTCCTCTTTCTGATGGATTTTATTTTGCAGCCTAGGGATGGCCTGTTTCACTTGTATTGAGGGCTCCTTTGACTGCATGTTGTGGGTTCACCGCAACAGCTTCCGAATGTGAATGCCATACCTGAAATCAACTCCACATCTTTTACCTGCTTATTTGATGAAGAAATAACGAAGGAATAGCCCACACCTGTCCATGAAACAGCTTTTGAGTCAATTGTCCAATTACTTTTGGTCCCTTGAAAAAGAGGGGGCTACATCTTAAAGAGCTATAATTCCTAAACTCTTCCTCCAATCTGGATGTGAATACCCTCAAATTAAAACTGAGACTTTAAGCCCATATTCATTATGTAACTGTAACTTAAACATATTTTGGTAAACAGACAAAATAACAAAATTTGTGTCTGTGTCCAATTATTTTCGGACCTAACTGTATTTATTAACTTTAAAAAATAAAAATAAAAAAATATATATATATATTATATAGGAACTCTTATACAAACAAAATCAGTTTCTCCTCCATTTTGTTCATAGAATACTAGGGCAGCACATTGTAAGCCGATGGGTAGGCTTAACGTGGGATAAAATAAGTGCTGGAACTGACAAATCGCACATTAGACTATGTTCATCAAAATGTATATGTTTATAAGGCTTTTTCCATAAAAGTAGCCTATCCCAGACGTCCCAGGTGGTTCTTTTGCCTAAAAAAAGAACCATAACGCTGTTTGCCTAAAATTAGAAGTACCGAAACACCATTCCGGACCGTTCCGGCCCAAGTCAAGCGCCAGGTGAACTTCAGAAAGACAGCAAGGTCAGGGATCAGATGAAATTATTGGAACATTTATGACCTAATTACAATTTTTGGGTAGTTTCTGCTCCTGCTGGGCACAGACGTTTAGGAAAGCGCAGCTACGTCCATTGAATATAATGGGGTTCTCTGGGGCAATGCCACTCCTGCATTTATCATGTGAATGGCCTATTACCAAGGAATGGAAAGGCCTTAACACATTTCAGATGGAACTTGTGAGAAACCATAGACATCAGGTTTTGGTCAACCTCTTTCAATCCTGAATAGAATAAAAGACAGTGATCCTGCCAGTTTTGTTGGTAAATTGTGACTCATGCATGCACTTTGAGTCTGTCTGGACAATGTCATCATCAGGGAAATAAATTAAGATAAACTCCCTACAACTAGGGTATGCAAAGTTGCAACGTCTGGAGAAACCGAATGGACTGGCCAAGTCCAATCTGTGATTACTGGACTGATAACTATCTCAGTACAGAGCCAATTCTGCAGAACCCCATGCAATAGATGTAAACACTTCTCCATCGAACAATCCAAACAAAGGATCATTGTACCTCTCTGCAACCAGAGTATTGCTACAAGAAATACTGTAGGAGAGATACAGGAAGGGACACAGAGGATGTGCTAAGGGCCAAGGTGGGTGTTTCATTAACTAAACCAGAAGGGTGAGGGGAGAAGGTGAGGGAAGTCAAACTCCATTTATAGGGAGGTGGCTTTGTTTCTCGGGTGGCCTCACGGTGCTGTGCTGTTGGTTGTAATTTTGCTGGCCCCGGCACCCACCATCTCCTTTCCAACTTCCTCCTCTGTCTTGCAGCCGTTCCTGGTTCCATATTGCTTCTGCTGGCCTCGGCCCCGAGCTGCTTCCTGGGAGCCTTCAGATAGTTCACCAGATGAGGTCCCAATAGGAGGCAGTTGCGTAGGGGTGGGGCTGGCTCTGCTGGCTGCTCCGGGAAGATTCCAGAAGCTACCAGCATTTTCTGTTGAGGGCGTTGGTGCCACACTGACTCCTGTGGTATGGGCAAGTTCTTACCACAAGATGCAGGAAAACATTTTCTGTAGTTGTTTTTTTATCTCCTTCAAACTTCAAACATTATCTTCGAAGGCAGCTAAACAACTCTGATAGGAAAACATTTGAAACTATGAGTTTTTACAGCAAGATATATTTCCTGATATGCATAAATGAATACTCGAGCCGATTTATTGTCTTGTTATAAACTTGTTAAAATCTTGTTTTATAGCTGCTTTTTGATCGGTTTCGTTTTTGCTTTTTTTCGTGAACGGTGCCTGTTCTGTTTGGTTTTTGTCCTTTGCTTTCGAATGTAGCTTGCCCTCTGTAGTATTGTTATCACTTGTGTCTTGTTTGCCCCCTCGTTATGTCCCTATTTAAGTTATACTCCTGCCCCTGTGGTTCTTGTTGTTCATTGTTGCTGTCGCCTGTTCCTGCCGTTTTGTGACTTCAGTTTTGCGGTGATTCTGTGTAACCTTTGCACCTGCCTCCATGCCAAATCGCAACACATGCTGCTTTTGCAAAAGTCCCCCCCCAGCAGTGTATAACCAACATTATGGCTCAATAATTTCTGTGGTATGATGTATGGCCATTTGCCACACCACTGACAAGAATGGCCTGAGTTGAACTGGCAGAGTTCATGTCTAATTGACATGAATGACAACAATGACATGAATTGAAATTTGGACTGATAAAAAAAAAAGAACATACTGTATATTTTGTGCTGCCCAAGTTTTGGAACGTGTTCAGACAATAAGCTCTTGCTGTATTCTACCACCAATCTTTTGTCACAATTTTTTTTCACAACTCTCAAAGCCGGTCGCTGTCTTAATAAACTGCCATCCATCATCCTCCTCCAAATTGCACTTAGGTAATAGACACTCACACTGCCTCTAGTCCACTGTATCGCTCGTGCATTTTGCCTGGTGTAAACATAATGTGGTACATGTAGATTTGGCATGTCATGGTGGTCTTCATGAAAATGGGTGGATATTCAAGGGTTTAATGAGACTAACTTAAAAAATATTATTTTATGGCTTAGGCCTCTGGTCTTTTTCTCTGTCAAGCCCAGTGGCATGCCCTGTTCCACATAATATTTTGTGAATAAACATACCCTTAATCACATTTATGATCTCTGGCTTTAATGTACAATAATACTTAGCTTTCAACTTGTCTGCCCATTGTTATGCTTATGTTATTGTTCATTTTGACTGAATGTATTCAATGACTGTATTCCCAGAGTACAATATTTTAAATCAGATACAGAGAGAAATATGTATCAAATCATTACAATAAAATGATATACTGTTCGTAAAAGCTTAGAGCTACCAATTGAAAAACTTGTGTAGGTCTACAACTGGGGTCTTTTTGGAGGCAGACATATCCTGTATTTATTTAGTTTTGGCAGCAAGGTGGGCTAGTGGTTAATGCATCTGAGTAGCGTCCGAAAGGTCCCTGGTTCTAAGCAAGACAGTTAATTGCTACTCCTCCACCCCTAACATTCCCCCCAGATCATTGCTGTAAATAAGAATTTGTTCTTAACCAACTTGCATGGTTATGTAATGGTAAAACAAAACATGTTGTTACTTTGTTGGTGTCTATTAGTTTTTTACTTTACATAACTTAATATTGTGTTTTTTGTTGTCTAAATACCTTAATCTACTGTATTTTGTGTAGTCACGTGAAAATTTACATCCCTGGTAGTTGTCAGTTTTTGGTTTGGACACACGGAGAACTAAAATAAATTCCAACCACATTCATTGCTAAAGGTAACACAATTTTACATATCATGCAAAAAACATTGAAAACATCTATGTATGCAATTAAAAAAAAATGTATCATTGAACCTAACTTGTGTGTGTTAACATGTATAGGCAGGGCCCAGCTGTAAAAGAGACCTTGGTCTCAGTCTATGTTCCTTGTTGAAATAATAATTAAATTAAAAAAAAAAGAAAAATACTAATAAAAACAAATCAAATGATATGTAATTTCCTAGTGAGGAAAACTACACCCCCAGCTTAATTAATTACATAAAATGGTTAAAAATGAGGTGCACAAATACATTAGAGTAACTTGGGAGGGTCCAGCTTTCCATAAAGATTATAAACTTGGTGTGGTTTGGTCTTAGCCATGACATGTGTTCTTAACACAACATGCTAAGATCAAAAGACCTATCTAAGGCCCTAAAAAGGACAGATCAGAAGGATATAATAGGATTATTGATGGCCATGAGTCTGGGAGGGTGTTAGCCATTTCCAAGCAATTCAAAGTACTTCATTCCACTGCCCGACGGATCATTCCAGACCTAATCCTTATATAAGGCTGCACCCTCCCAAGTAAATCTCTAATGATTCTCTAATAATTTGCACCTGGTGGTGCAACTGATTCTAATTTTAGCCAATTTATGTTATGGTAAAGATAGGCTTGCTCTTACTTTTTCCACGCTATGAAATTGCTATAATTTTGTGTGTGTGTGTGTGTGTGTGTGTGTGTGTTTGGGTTACCTTTATCAAAGAAATATGTTTGGAATTTAGTTCAGATATCCATGTGCCCAAATATGTAAAAAAAAAAAAAAAAAACTTTTCAGGGAGTGTACTTCCTTTTTCACATGACTGTATGTAATACATTTTTGTTGTGAGGTGTTCATAATGTTCATAACATATCTTAAGTCAAAGTGAAATTATAGTGTTCAAAATATTAATTTAGGAGAAATTACTTTGGATATATATAGTTCATTTTATTTTGTATTTAACCGGATAAGTGACAGCTTGGCCAAAGGCTGCAAGACAAGACAATACATAGAACAACATAAATGAAAATTGGTAAAAAAAATGATTAAAATATATGGTGTAAATATAAATAAGGAAATGAACATTACATTTCACTATATGTACAGATAGGCATAGAGGATTTGGAAGGAGCAATCATCAGCTTGTTTATCTTATTTATTCTTTCAAGTCAGTGTCAACCAAAGTATTTGCTTTAGGAGTGACCAATGTGAAAAATATTCCTGAGCACACGCTACTATTGGAGCAGCAGATGTTAGATACTGAGTTAAGTTAGAGGGGGCATTTACCTGATGGGACTCACAAATATGTTTTTATCAATGAATCTGGTCATTTGTAGGGAGGGCAAACTGTAAAGATTACAGTACCGAGTGATAAAAGTGGCACAGGTTACAAAATGGATGGCAGTGTGTTAAATTACTTCTAACTTTAGCCTAAAGTCTACGATGCCATAGTCGAGGATTTGGAGTATGGTGATTTTTTTGTGTATTTGGCAACATGGTCAAGCATGCCTTATTGCCAAACAATAAACCAATTCTGGATTTAACATTAGGCAGCAGGTGGATGGCTGACAGGCGTTTTAAATTAGAATGTCAAGTTAAATTAGAATGTCAAGCAGTCAATCCAAATACCAAAACATTTGTAGATGCAAATACATTCCCTAAATACATATATATGTATATATCTAGGCAGCTGGAATAGGGCTAATAAATGGATGCTAAGAGCAGGGGCCGCATGTATCAATCTCGCGCATGTTTCTAACTAAATTGTGGCGCATGTGGAAGTCTTACGATTTGCGTGCGCACAAAATTATTGGTATTTATCAAACTGGCGTACGCAACACATACGCACGCTTCCGTTGATAAATCAGACCCATGCTATACTTCTGCGTACGTGAACGAGCTAACGCCGTTCTCCGCACAAAGAACGCCTACAATCACCAGGGTGACAGACGTCCCATTTTTCCCGGGACACTGCCGTATTTCAGTCCGTTTTCAGTTGCCCGACTTAGAAAAAGTCATGTTTTGTCCCGTATTTTCGTACTTTCACTTTGTTATAGTATTGCTTTTACAGTTGAAACTACATCTTTGCCAGAGAGACGCGATGTGTTGTTCTGAGTGAAACGCCCTTTTGTTGCCTCAATCTAATTAATTCGGTACAAACACAATAGACTGTATTTTTGTATTGGATGGGGGGGTTGACTGTCCCGTATTTCACCCTATTGAGTGGTCACCCTAATTTCCCATAATGTGAATTTCAAATAATATTATCTGATATAGAATCTAAAAACGTGCAATTTTTCGATACGTATCAAGTAGCCCGACAAGCAGTCATAAATATTCCACATTGCAAGACGTGGCTGTTGTTAATAAAATAAAGCGGTCAGAGATCAGTCGAGGTGGACGCGAGAAAGCGATTTGCTGCACTCCTAACCAGTGTCCAAACTACAGATATTTTTCCCATTGACAAGCAAATCGCTAGTCAATGGGAAAAATCTGAGTGGAAAAGTCCTACTGTAGATGGGGACACCGACATGTTGCTGTGGGATGGTTGCAGTAAATGATCATTTGCCATTAGGCTAATCATAACATTTCAAGCATTCAAGAAACATACTGTGGTGACCCTGCATTTATGTAAAGTGCTGTTCGCAGATGTTCATTTAGGATTTATTAAGAGGGCGGGGTCTTACAGTTAGGTGGGGCTCTTGATCCGGATGGGACAACCCGCGGGGAGGTGCCCAGCTCTGGGGTGGTTGTTGGACAGCAGGGGTGTGTCTAGGGGTCCCCGGGCCGTAGCTTATATAAGGTGGGGTTTTGGTGGGCATCGGCCGCTTTTTGGCTCCACTCCTGTGTGTGATAGAACCACGTACCTGTGAGATACCTGTGAGCTAGCTACAGTTCTTAGAGAGAGTTTGCTAATTGCTTATGTTATGTTTGCTGATAGGGTTGGTGCGTAGACAGTGGCCAACAACTGTCTGTGTTTAGGTTAATAAATTCTACCCAGTACTGTCTACCTCTGACCCTGTCTCCTGCTTCAGCATCCCGGCCAGGGGTGTTACAATATCAATGCAGACATAAAATCAAAGGACTTACTGGGTGGTGGTGGTACAGCCAAGGCTGTCTTGCAAATGCAAGATCTGTTAAAAGAAACAGTTAGACTAGAGAATGTGGCCAAGAAAGTATATAACATTTCAGAAGTTTTATAGAAGATCAATGACTCTTGGAAAGACCTTGTGTTAAAATGATTGTTCCATTTTAGTGAAATGCTTTCTTCTTTTAGTACTGCATAGCATAGCCTATAACCTATTGGCTGTTTTATTCGATTTGTGGTGAATAAGCGTACCTATTTTATGTTCTATTCATTTTCATTCAGTAAGAATTTTAAATAAAAGTAATTTCTGAAATGTATTGTCAATTTTGTCAAATTACAAATTGTAAGCCAACATGTGTGATAACACTGAAGCACATTCAAAAACACAAAGGACCTCTTGGTCGTAAAAGTGAGCATCTTTAAATAAATCAGCATATTGTTGAGTATGGTAAAATATGCATTGTAGAATGTGTTGCTTTACGCACACACACATGGGGCTATGGTTCGTCTTGTCTTAAAATATCATACCATTATTTTAAAAAGGTGCATTTAATAAAAAGATTTCATAATAATGTGCCAATTAAAATAGTATATTTATTTATTTAATTTTTATATATTTCATTTATTCATTTTGACCGGTTTGGTCCTCCATATTTAGTGTGCCATTTCTGTGATGGTGCAGAACTTAAAGCCTAGCAGCAGACCTGCCTGGCACATGAGTACCGGCCAATCAGACACAACCCTGGCCATCTGTTGAGGTAATTTTTTGTCTCCTTATCCCCTCCATTCATCAGTAAGCAACTCAGATCTGTTTTTGTTACAAACTATATACAGTGGATATAAAAATTCTACACACCCCTGTTAAAATGCCAGGTTCTTGTGATGTAAAAGAATGAGACAATGATAAATCACCGGCGCCTTAGGGTGCCTTAGTCAGAGTGGAGAGAATTATGAACAGTTTTAAATACCAGGCAATTTTGGTACTAATACTAACGGACATTTTGGTCCGTTAGAAAGCTGAAGATGAAGAGGAAGTTCACCTTTCAGCACGACAACGTCCCAAAGCACACATCCAAATCCACAACAGCATGGCTTCACCAGAAGAAGATTAACGTTTTGGAATGGCCCAGCCAGAGCCCAGACCTGAATCCAATTGAACATCTGTGGGGTGATCTGAAGAGGGCTGTGCACAGGAGATGTCCTCGCAATCTGACAGATTTGGAGCGCTTTTGCAAAGAAGAGTGGGCAAATATTGCCATGTCAAGATGTGCCATGCTAATAGAC
>JACXGI010001489.1:0-29108 GCA_016801175.1 Esox masquinongy | reverse complement strand
CTGAGAGTTTTTTATTTTCATTTTTCCCCCGCGAAGGTTTCAGTTTGTTTTTCAATTGAATTGTTCACATTATAGGTCACATTAAAACTGGAAAAAGTTCTGACATGATTTATCTTTGTATCATTCTTCTATATCACAAGAGCCTGGCATTTTCACAGGGGTGTGTAGACTTTTTATATCCACTGTATATGTAGAATTTTGGTTTTTCACCGGTGACCTTGAACTGTGTTAACCTTGGACTGTGTTAACCTTGGACTGTGTTAAAAATGACATTTTATAGACAGTGCATTCAGGAAGTATTCAGACCCCTTTGCTTTTTCTCCTTTTTTTATTCTAAAATGGATTAAATAGATACGCTTACACACAATACCCCATAATCATGATCAAGCAATAAAAAAATATTTTTGAAAATGTATAAAAAATAACAAAACAGAAATATCACATTACATAAGTATTTCAATTCCTTTACTCGATAGTCTGTTGGATCACCTTTGGCAATGATTACAGCCTAGAGTCTTCTTAGGTATGACGCTACAAGCTTGGCACACTTGTATTTGGGGAGTTTCTCTGCAGATCCTCTCAAACTCTGGTTGCAAATTCATTTTCAGCTCTCTCTAGAGATGTTTGATCAGGTTCAACCTGAGCTTTTGCTGGGCCGCTCAAGGACATTCACAGACTTGTCATATTGTGCAACTAAAACTGTTGTTTATTAAAAACAGTTGTTTATTAACTTCAAACAGGCTTGTCTTGTTTTAGTACAGTGGCACCCGATAACTCACCTCAAACTAAGTTAACATTATGTTTTGCCTGCATTTTTTGTTTGTTTACAGTTTGTGTACTACATAAACTTTGGTAAGTAGTCTAGATTAAATGAATTCAGAATATCAATACGTCGGAGCACATGCACCAGCTAAGATGTGAATGTAGCACTGTTCCTTATCAAACCACTGCATTACCAAAAATCACTCAGCCAAATCAGAAAATCTAAATCTGATGACTATATATGGCACAAAATCTGTTCTATCTGATCCCCAGTTATCCTTCCCAGCATCAACTAACAACCTCAGTCTTTCTGGCAAAAACATCTAAGCTCAAAAGAGCACCAGAAAGTAGCTAAAATAGATTTAGCGTCCTTCCATTCTGGACACATTTTGCCTCCCAAACACACTTGTCAGCTTGGGCAATTAGTCTTAAATTTAACATTGGAAGAATAATCTTGTTCAGGATCTTGTTCAGCAAGAGGTCAGATTTCCTTGTAATTCTTTGGGTGGTATCTAATGTTTTACTGAAACCATGAGAGACATATGGCCCTTTTCCACTGCATGGTACTGGATCGCCTCGCCTCGATTCTACTTGCTTTGGGAGTGTTTCCATCGCTATGTACCAGCTTAACTCAGCTCTACTCACCCCTTTTCTGCTTTTCCACTGGGCAAAAGTTAGGATAGTACCTGGTACCAGGTGCTTTTTTAGTGCCTGCTCCATCGAGATTCCATGAGAGCTGAGGCAATAACAAAAGGTGACGTGAAAACACTGAAGACTTCTGATTGGAGAAGAGCGACTCGTCACTCACTGCGTCACATTGCGCAACACGCGACATCCCGCATTAACCAGCGTAAACACGCCGTGCAGCAAAAAAAGTGGATTTATTGGATTTATTTAAATTCAATGGATATATTTTGAACCAAAAGACCTGGAAATAGTTCGACCAGATGGACGCTATATACGGCCATAGACCAGCAAGCAATGGGAGGGAGAGCGGCCTTGACTCAGCAACGGTTTTGTTGGAGTCCCTGATGGAGGATGGTAAGGTCTTTTACGTTTCCCCTATACACTGTTCTCTTAAAATTGTGAAAATCTACTGAAACTTGATTTGTCACTGAAACTTTGCAAACACAAAAGCAGATAACATTAGCTTGTGCTATTGCTGTGCTGGCCTTTTGTAGGCTCTCTTGTGCTAGCCAATTGTGGAACTGTGAGCTTCGCCTATTGTTTTCCAATGGAGAGACATGCTGGTCTATTTAGGTGAAAATCTCAAAATGTATATTTTTGAATTTCTATAAGTGGGGCATTGTTTTAAACAAGACAATCTCCTTTTTAATAAAATATAATTTTGCGCCATTCCTTGTAATCAAACGATAGACTATAAATATTCAGGAGTTGCGAATATTATTATTATTTTTTTAATACTTCCAGTTGGCTCATATGTTATCGCAATTGATACAGTAGAGGGTTGAAGTTTTTGAAGGTTGGAGGGTTGAAGGTTTTGATATAATTGAGGGTTGAAGGTTTTTTTTCAGTTTCGTCTTAAGAAGCGATGGTAGGAGTGAAATAAAAATGGACACATTTGTTGGTGCCATTTTGAGGAAATGGAATTATTATCACTAATTATGCCACGAGAGGCTCAGCGAAAATTAAATTTAATTCATTTGCTATGGTCTCGCGCCTGGCGTTCTAGCTCAGCCAGTGTTCTTTAGCAGTTTTACAGGTGTGGATGAATTTTGAAGCGTTCTATTGTCCAGCCTACCTATTGTTTACTTTCAGTTTTTTAGAGTTGTTGCTGTATTGTGTTGCAGTAGTACGCGTAATTAACCAGTCATTTGTATAATCTCTCTGTTCAAGATTCGATCAGGAGAGTTCAATGACCCAAGATGAGGCCCCGTTGGTAGCAGCAGCACCGGTGGTACCATCGACACCATCAACCTCCAGCACACCACAGAGTAAATATTACAAAAATCTTATTGCCTGGGAATCTATTTTCTTCACTAAGATTAAGAACCTGTGGTAATTTACTTGTATAAGAATTCTTTGTTGAGAAGTGTATTGTCTCATGCTCCAAACTGGACTATTTACCAAATAATAATTGATTAATGTGCATTGGGTAAACAAGATTGTTTTTTCTTCTTTATTGGCCAGTCAGGAAGAAACGGCGTCGGGAGCAGGAGCATCTGACTGTCCTAAGGGAGATGCAGGAAGCAGATTTGGAGCAGCAGGAGCTGAACCGGTCTCAGCAGGAGCTGAACCGGTCTCAGCAGGAGCTGAACCGGTCTCAGCAGGAGCTGAACCGGTCTCAGCAGGAGCTGAACCGGGCTCAGCAGTAGCTCCATCTACAGATGGCCCTTGAAGATGCAGCACATGCAAGGGAGCTGGAATCAGCCTTGAGGAGGGAGGAGAACGCTGAATCGGCAGCCTTCAATCAAGCCTCCCTTGGTACACTGAGCCAGCTTCTACGGCGTTGAGTGGCCAAATTGTGATGGCTAGAAGACGGGGTCAGAGCATCTCCCTTGTGGGGTGTTCCCAGTCTGCAGTGGTCAGTACCTATCAAAAGGGGTCCAAGGAAGGAAAAGCGGTGAACCGGCGACAGGGTGGCCAAGCCACGTGGTGCACGTGGGGAGCGAAGGCAGGCCCATGTGGTCCGATCCAACAGACGAGCTACTGTAGCTCAAATTGCCGAATAAGTTAATGCTGGTACTGATAGATAGGTGTCAGAGCACACAGTGCATCACAGTTTGTTGCGTATGGGGCTGCGTTGGCGCAGACCAGTCAGGGTGCCCATGCTGACCCCTGTACCACATCCGAAAGCGCCTACAATGGACACATGAGCATCAGAACTGGACCACGATGCAATGGAAGAAGGTGGCCTGATCTGATTAATCACATTGTCATTTACATCACAGGGATGGCCGGGTGTGTTTGCGCCGCTTACCTGGAGAACACATGGCACCAGGATGCACTATGGGAAGAAGGCAAGCCGGCGGAGGCAGTGTGATGCTTTGGGCATTGTTCTGCTGGGAAATGTTGGGTCCTGCCATTCATGTGGATGTTACTTTGACACGTACCACCTACCTGAGCATTGTTGCAGACTCTGTGCATCCTTTCATGGCAACGGTATTCCCTGATGGTACTGGCCTCTTTCAGCAGCATAATGCGCCTTGCCACACAGCAAAAATGGTTCAGGAATGGTTTGAGGAACACAACGAGTTCAAGGTGTTGAATTGGCCTCCGAATTCTCCAGATCTCAATCCAATTGAGCATCTGTGGGATGTGCTGGACAAACAAGTCCGATCCATGGAGGCCACACCTCGCAACTTACAGGACTTAAAAGATCTGCTGCCAATGTCTTGGTGCCAGATACCACAGCAAACCTTTAGCGGTCTAGCAGAGTCCATGCCTGGACAGTCAGGTCTGTTTTGGGGACAAAAGGGGGACGTACACAATATTAGGCAGGTGGTCATGATGTTATGGCTGATAATTTGCTATTTTATTGGCACACTTGTTTTTTAAATGAACAGGTACAAATGGTACCTGTTCATTTATTGGTACAAATGCATTTGACCCTTTCAAGGGCTTTAGCATTTAATTGAACAAAGAGTTAATCCAGAATCTTATAACAAACAAAAACAGTTTCACAGCAATGTGGAAAGCTGGTACAAAATACAATCACAATACAATTCACAATGTGTTCAATTCTCATAACAGGGAAAACAAAATTACTATTTAGCTATTCAAGTAGCGCATCAGCCCCTCTTGTACATCCCTGCCCTCCTCCTCTACACCCTTTGTCAGTGCCGCCACATGCTCTGTCTGCTACAGCTGCATCCCACTCATTGTCATAGGCCTCTCCATGACTCTCACAAAGGATATGCAGAGCACAGCAACTCAGCACCGTAGATTCGACCAGTTCGACATCACAGTAATTTCTGTGATTCTGTAATGTGGCAATGCCACCAACCCTTCAGTCTACCAAAAGCATTTTCAACCACTACCTGTGCTCTGGAGATTTTCCTGTTATTGATCTGCTGTTTTGCTGTTAGCTGTCCAGTGTCAGAGAATGGTTTTATGAGCCAGACGGTCTGCAGTGGCGATTAGGTAAGGGATGAAAGGTCTGAAATACGTATCATACACACTTAAGTAGCAGCAGCCAAAGTTCATTAAATGCTTTGTGCACTGGACATTACTGTAAACACATACGCTAACATTAGCTACCATGCTAGTTTACCCTCTTGCATCGTCTTTGAGCAACCATACTCTCTCGTTCTGATTAATTATTTCCCAAACTTCTGTTTTTTTCAGCAGTATCTTGTCTTGCTGCCTTTAGCTTCTTCTGAAAAACTGCTGGTCTCCGTGCTGTGACAAACAGCCACATACTGAGGATCAAGAACACCATCCTTGCGATATCCTCCATTGTTGTTCCTGTGTGTGTCGTGTTGAAGGTGGCGTCACAGCAGTTTTCCTGTGGTGGAAAACGACCCGAGGCGAGGCATGTAGAGCCGAGTCGAGCTGGTACATAGCAGTGGAATTGCTCCCTAGTAGAATCCAGGTGAGGCGAGTAGAGTTGAGCCGGTACCATGCAGTGGATAAGAGCCAAAAGGAGAGAACTGTTGAACTGTTTCTTTGTTTGGATTGGTGGCATAACAACATCAGTATGGGCCCCTGTGCAAGAAGTTTCACTGGGCCCTCTAGCCAAAATGAGTTAGATTGCAATCAGTTAGAGGAAACAAAAGTGCATAATGCAAAGTTGCTGGCAAAATCCACTCACACGAGTAAACAAGATTGGTGTGCAACAGAATGCAGGACCCTGTCTGTTAATATCTAGGAAGTCCAATGTGCAGGAGAGCAGGACCAGTCTTCAAATATTTAGTGGGCCCAGATTTCAGGACCCTTTTTGCAAATACCTAAGGGGCCCAGCGTGCCGGACACAGTATGCAAATATTTAGGGAGCCATGATTGTGGGATTCATTGCAGTCATACTGCCTAACCCTTTGCCCCAGGCTTGGAATGTTCTAAAAGGTTTTGTAGTTTTTGCCGGACTGCGTAAGCAGAGCCGGCCTAGAAGAGCGAATTTCCCTTACTGACTGACTGACTACCCCTTGTTAAATAGTGTAGTGGTTACAGACGCTGACTATGGATTTATAGGTCCTGTGTTTGATTCCCATCACAGTCAAAACACATTATGCCTTAGGATTTGTTCAGGACAGACAAAAGCTTTGCTAGATACAACCTTTAGCTACGTAATAGGAAGCCTAAAATATAACAGTTCTGGTGGATATTAGGATTTGTTCAGGATAGACAAACAATTCGCTGGCTACACGATTCTCTCATCTTTTCACTTGACGAAAAAGTAATTTCTGACTATTTCTGGTGGATTTTCGAATTATTTATTATGATTTGTTCAGGATAGACAAAAACTTTGCTGACTACACGATTCTTTCGTCTTTTCACTTGACGAAAAAGTCAGTTATCGTCACCTATATTGATTAGTTATTGTATGAATGTCATTCACGAATGGCTAATAAGCTGTTAAAATGGCCAGTAACAAAAGCCATACAGTTCATAGTTGCTATTTGTGGTGGAGGTAAACTTAATAAGAAACATTACTCAGTTTAACACAATGCTTAATGGTGTCTAGCAACATATTACTGGCTAATATGCTTGTAAAACGACCAGTGTCAAAAGTCATACAGTTCATATATGCTATCTGTGGTGGAGGTAAACTTAATAAGAAACGTTACTCAGTTTAACACTGCTTAATGGTGCCTAATGAAATTTTCAAACTTGGCGTGATGTTAATGATCTAATGTTGAAATGTTATACCAACGATTGGCAGGTTTATTCATCCCAGGTTTTTGCTGTAAATAAGAATGTGCTCTTAGCATACTTACCTGGTAAAATAATGGTGACAAAAAAATTTACCTGGTGTTCTCTATTGTGAAGCCTGTATGTATGAGCTAAGAACAATCTTCATCCAAGGATATCAGAACAAAATACTGTGGCGGATATTCATCTTTAGTAAATAGGTTTGTCTGTAAATGGCCAAAGGCCCCTTGCAACTCACCAACAGTAGGAGTCCTGAGGCAAGTCTGACTGGGAGGCGATCAACATCTGGGAATTTTGATGTTAATGGAATATGTCGCCAGAATGAAGAATGCTGTATGTCTTGGACAACTCGTTGCATATGCATGTGTGCTACAGCCTGTCTTTCAAGTCTGTCTGAAAGAATAATGAGTGTTGGCTCTACTTCTGCTAGCGAAAGTAACCCTGTTCACCCCCCCACCCGCTTTCCAAGTGAGGGATGGACAATGACAGTCTTGTCAGCGCCTAGAATGTTTGAAAGTTATGGGCTGCAGTCACTGTGCTGAGGTAAAGCTGTCCACAGGTGTTTCGAAAAGATTTACCTGCCAGTGATCTTATATAAACCACCAACCAACACAAAGGATATGAAAACAACCATTTGATTTCTGGTTATCCTCTTGAAAATAACATCTTTGCCTTAGGGATAATATGTTGACCTTTAAGTAGAATATAATTAGTATATTTTCTTTATCCAGGTAAATTAACTGAGAACACATTCCAATTTACAGCAATGACCTGGAGAATAGCTATAGGGGATAGTGAGGGGATAGTGAGGGGATAGTGAGGGGATAGTGAGGGGATAAATGAGGAAAGTGAGGTGATAAATGAGCCGTTTGAAATCTGGGTATTATGGCCTGATCAGACACACAGCCAAGACACTGGGGTTAACAACCACTACCTAAGTGTAAAAATATCTCTAGGGATAACAGAGTCAGGACACCCATTTAACATCTCAACCAAAAGACAGTAATCATCTGGGTAATCACTGACATACATTTTTGGATGCAAGTCTAGCCAGAGGCAGCATCGCGTTATAGCATTTGAAATGACCACAGAACCTTCAGAAAATCCATCAAAAGGCAACGCTGTGTTGCTAAAAACCCAATATATCACTGAGAGGAAGTCATGGAAAACAAGTCTTTACCTAAGATTTGTTTGATGGTTTACTTTCTCTTCCACAGCCTCTCTCCCTTTCAGAGACTATGTACTTTAGAAGATACTGTAGTCCTTTCTGAATCCATGCAAATGTCTGGCAGACAGTGTAATTCCTTTTGGATGAGGAGCGGGAAGGGGGTCTCTCCTTCCCTGCCCCCCCCCATTTTCTGGCAGCTGAGCTTTCTCTGTTGGCAGGAGTGACCAGAATAAAAACAGCAACACCAGACATAGGACAGGAAAAAAAGCAAAGTGATCCATTGAACCAAAAGTATTTGCCCTCTCTTAATTACATTTTGTCCCATATCTTTTCTTTTTTTCTTCTGTACTTAAAGACCTCTGGTTAGTGGTAATTTGCTAGAGGAGAATAAAACCAGCCGATCAGAAGAGGAGTGGTGCATTTTGGAGCGAGATGGCTAACAGAAAGGTTCTATCACTCCTTCAAGGATTCTTCTACTTAGCTCTGATTCAACCTTCACTTCAAGGAGGTAGGTGTGTGCCTAGGGGAACTCAGCAATGTTCTCTGCTGCCTAGATAGCAGGCTTTGGATGCAGGTCTATTAGAACAGGTGCCAGTCTATGTTTCTCTTTGCTCCTCTCAGTTGTTACACAGATAATGTGAATCACTTGTTTTGCCTACTTATGGTGTTAAAAACATCTGCCATGCATGCATCATTAAACTGACACTGTCAGAACTATTACCCTTGTAAAAAAGAACCTGTTAACAAAGCAATTCAGATCACTTTCCCTGTTGCAAGATTTTTGCAAAACCTATGCAAAATCCTCATATCAAAAGTTTTCTCTCAAATAAACATTTGCTGTTAAAATATTTGACATAAAATTGTTGATTGATAAAATACATTGTATATAATATTATCATTCATTTACCAGCACTTATGATGATTCAGTTATGTTTAGTCTATCTAGGTCTTTATACAAGTGTCCAAGGCTAACAACATGATTTTAAAAGCCACAACATTCCATTGCACTTGAAGTTCCTAATAACAACATTCTGTTCCATTGCGTTGCAAGATACACCACTGACTATCAATGTTATTGTAATGTGCGCAATATTAGCATGTGCTGGGTGTTCTTGTAGCTGCATTTAATACTGTCCAGGTTTCAGACATTATTCACACAGTATAGTCTTTTAAAGGTCAGATTCACTGTTTAGATTGAGGTAATATTGGTTATTTTGCCTTGTTTCTTATTAGGTAATACTGAATTTCTTTTGAGAAAAATTGTAAAGAATCTGTAGAAGGATAGGATACACGAAAGGAAGTAATTGTGAAATGTTTTAATATTGATCAAATATTTGGGACTCCCAATATATTTTCAATTAAATTGTATTTGTTGACTCAAAATACCAGAATATTACTTCAGTTGTTAAGTTATGAAATGGTTTTATAAAACCTAAACAAACTTTAATGTTGTTAGGACCTCAACATTGTCATTTTTGATGAAGTTGGAAGACCTTTTGTTTTGGATGATGCTCTTTAGGACTGATGAATTATAATCCTTAATGCATGAATACAGACATCTGGCTTAACCCAATCAATCCAATCAATCAATCAATCAAATTTATTTATAAAGCCCTTTTTACATCAGCAGTTGTCACAATGTGCTTTTACAAAACACCTAGCCTGAAATACAGTACCCAATATAGAATACTGTATGTTTCATTTCTAGAAACGTCAATTTCCAACAGGTTTCTGTGTTTTTGAGTATGACTAGCTATATAGCTACACAGAAAAATCCCCACTGGTGCCTAAAGAGAGATTGCATTGTAAAGACCAGTCTCACAATGGGCTGCAGCATGTGAGTGTACAGTGTATGTCTCCAGCTAGTCCCTCTTCAACATCAGCTACATCATGTAGAATTTCCCTGTAATTAACTCCCAGGTCGACAGCAATGTGTGTGTGCGTGTGTGGCAGTTTAGCAGCGTGTTTTACAGCTCTGGCCGGTCTCATCCTTTGTTACAGTGCTGTTCTGTCTACTCTGTTCTACAGTATATGGTTTCAGCTATTCGTTTCTTACCAACATTGAGACAGCAGCACATCTTTTTGTAGAGAAAAGGATAAGCGTAGGAGAGAGAGGCAGTGAGGTCTCAGAGCTGCATACGTCATACTGTCTTTCCTTCAAGCTTTGAGAAGACTTTCCACTCCCCTTTCTTTCCCCTCCTAATTCGATATTGTTCTTGTTATGTTTCTTGGCTGCGAGTGGCAAGAATTGTTTAGTCCCTCCAATTCAAAAGCATGTTAAAGGTCTGCAGTGCAATCTGGTCTGTTCGAGCCTAACCAGCTCTTTTGAACTTATTTAGCTCTTCTGTATGTTTTTATTTATTTGCTAGAATGTGTCCTATACTGTATGTATGTATCTTCTGTTCCTCAGCTGTTAGTGTCCTAGTTTAAGCTTGTGTTCTCTTTAAACTGTACCTGACAATGCATTTAAAAGCCCCTGACAGGAATAGTTTCTCCGCATATAGTCATATTTAACTGCGCCTTAAAGGAGAATTAAAGGCAAATATAGGAAACATATCTATGTTCACAAATCCCTACTACACATTGTCAGAATGTCTGTCAAAGTGTGCATCTCAGCTCTGACTCAGGGAGGAGATACAGCTAGAGGTGAGATTCACAAGGCCATACAGCTCCCCATCATTGAAGCACTTGATAGAACTTTGTGGAAAAAAGTAAAAATCTGCACACTACACTGCACAGAAGTGTAGTAAGCCAGAGATAATATAGAAAGGGGAAGTCAAAGGAGGCAAGTAGTGACTTTTTAAACTGATTTTAGTTATTCCACAAAGTTCTTTCTAGCGCTTCAGTGAGTGGGGAGTGTGTCTTTGTGACATTAGCTGCACACTTAGAAAGTTGACAGTTTCCTCTTTATTGGACCTCTGGTCCAAAATATACCACATTTTAAGCACCTGTGACTTGATATTTGAATGTATATGAAAACTGTGTATGTCCTCGGTGAACCCTCATACCCTCGTTCCTCGAACTCTTCTTTGAACTAAACTGATCAGACAATTGCCTTGCCTGAAAAGAACAGCTCATTTTAGCTTTCAATAGTAGCTCAGCTCATGCCGAATTTCCATACGGGCAGAGGAGCCAGCAAATATCAAAATTGGCTTAGCAGCCAAAGTTTGATTTCCAGTTAACTTATAGGCTATTCATCTAACTTTCTGAGGTGCTGAAACCAGCTCCATCTGTTTACATCTGTGAGTTGAGAAACCCTCACTTGCTCAGTTCGGGTCAATTATTTGCAAGTTGCACAGATCGCATTAACACCGTATCAAATATTTCTGATTGTGTTTTAACCAAAAAACACTATTGTCGATTATACTTTGGACAGTTGTCTTTGAATTTGATTTGGATGCAAGATCTGTATAGAATGTTTTTATTTTCTCTCCAGCGTGTGAATGAGTAATATTGCGTGAGGAACAGTCAGTGAAGGAGTTGGTCAATAAATATGCAGCTTGTCAGTTGTCATGATTCTTTCTGGTATCCCTAAAAAGGTAATGATACAGACTGCTAAGATGCATTATCGGTTCATCTGTCCTACTTTTAGCCAGGCAGATTTTTTAAACATTCCTACAAACACCATCTGTCAAATGAATAGGGGATGGGATGTTATTTTGATCAAAATAAATCTGAAAAGGAGACAGCTGAGGTTAAGTGGCCTCTTCCTCAAAGACACAATGCTCAAGTTGTCAAAAATAATGCCATTTCATGTGTAGCCTGACTAAATTGAATGCAGAGACCAAGTTCAATGAAGTTCTATGTTTTCCTGTTGTGAACACATTTTGTAAACTGGATATAGCTCCATGTATTTAAATTACTGGGCATTCTTGTGATAGTCACACCTATCCAAAGTTGACCCAGAAGTGTCTGGATAGCATGAGATTTGTGAAGGGAAGACCAGAAATTCTGACTGCTTCCAACCCACCAGCCAATCTTTCCAAAATTGTAATCAGTTTGTGCACTCCTTTAAATGCAAAATTGTCAAGAAATTTATCAAATATCAATATTAAGTTTCACATATCAGTTTAGTCTGTTAATTTAGTCCAGACAATTCCAGTCACTGATGGTTTTCAAAAAATATAGACAGTCATTTGTTTCTGTTTTATGACAAACGTTATTAATGACAAAACTGAAAGGCATGCAGAGGCCTACAGAGGATCAAAAAGAAATAAAAAAATCCAATATTCTGTTCCTTTCCTTCCAGCCAGTCTCATAAGAATTAAGAAGTCAGTTACTTTTGTTCTGCATGCAGTTCTGCCTGGGAGCCTGGAAGCCTGTTTGCCTCTTTTGGCATAGAAGCTCTGGCCTTCAGAACATCAGAGGATTCTAATCCATTAATTCTCTCCTCAGTGACACTCCCCTGGCTGCAGTTGAAGGTGAATGAAATCATGGCATATCAGATGGCACACCTCGCCCATCGGTCGTGGAGACGGGTGATGAATTGCTCTGGTCTGCTGCGTTGTGTTGCCCGTCTCACTGTTGGTTGGCTTGGTAGATTCCCCATCTGATTATCTTGACTCTTCTGTGGTATGGTGAGCTTTGCAGCAGCTCTCTGGTTCTTATTTGGAGATGTGTTCCTGTGAGTGCACAACCTCTTTGGACGTAATCCCTTTGTATGAGGTGGATTGCCAGGGAGGAATAACAGGATTAATTTGACACCCTGGCGTCTTGTAGCTTGTTGGCAGTAAGGCTACAGCTCAGTGCCACTGGGCATCTACTGTGCCACTTACAGGAAGACTTAAAAGTAAACATCTTCGAAACGGAATCCAACAGAATCCACTTAAAACGATTAGCCAAAAAGAATGCGGTTTTTGCACTTCCTTTTGGCCTCCTTAGTGATAGGGATATACCGTCCACAATATATATTACTTGAGTTACATTCTGAGAACAAGACTGTGTCTACACCACAGTGAGCAGGGGCTCCTGGGTTGCTGGCAGGAACACCCTGGGGCAGCAATTTAAGACCAGGCTCACTCCGTTTCATTTATGCATTACTATGTCACACTCACAGGCAGGACTGTTAATGGCTTCTACATTTTATTTGTCTTTGTCAGTTTTACATTAAAACATGCTTGTTCACTTTCTTTCCCAGCGACCTGTTGGAACAGGGCAGCATGGCTGAGACATGGCTCATCTAATTATGTGACGCTCTTACAAAACGGGTACTATAAAGTAATTACTGACACACTGGTTATTCATTCTGAATGTCGCTATTTTTCTGACACTCGCCCCTTGTAGAAACTAAACCAGACCAGACTTTAGGATGGATGAGTTGGCTTTATGGACGCATATTTTAAAAGGAGAGCTCTGGAAATATCCACACTCTACCATAGCTACATGATTTGTCTGTACGCAACACATTACTTTTTATTATTTGTGTATGTAACACAGATGGGCTATTTAATGTGCTCCGCCTTCAATAAGAAATGTTCTTCTGACGTCATGTCATTTGTGCTTTAACATACTCGCAACTGTAATGCCGCAGGTGGATCATAAAGACTCAACATGAAATCCTCAAAAAAGAAAATACAATTATATTACTCAGCACTGCCTTTTCAAGTGGTGAGGGAATAAGGATTGTTTCATAGAATGTTATGCCCTTTGTTTGGTGAGGATTTTCCTAAGCAGATGCCGTAGTGTTTTCTAAGATGGGACATGTCACATAACAATCTTTATTAGCCAACATCTAAACTTGAAAAAACGTGCGCAAGGTGCCTAGTAATCCCATTCACTGCCATCACTTTAGCTCTCTCTTTTATGCTCTCTGCCTTTTACATTCACTTTCCCTTTTGGAGTGCTTAATATGTAAATCGGGAGGTCCCAGAACACACTGGGGCACAAGATCAATCTGGTGGGCATCGAGGTACTGGAACGCATAGTCCTGTAGCCCTGTATATCTTGTCACCTGCTCCGGCAGCTTGACTCAGCAAAGGGAGCAAACATTGCAAATGAAGTACATCAGTAGCGCGAATAGCGGATAACACAAAGCTAAAACTCTTTTCAGGAGTTGCTGAGGGCACAACAGGACCGCAGTAATAGGCAACTTTACGAACTCAGCTTTTAGTAGAACGTTTACAGTGCAAAGTGAAAAAGACAAATAATTAGTAATTAATTACCGGAACAAACGGAGCCAAATTTGAGAGGTTACAGATCCTGTTCCGCTTGCATCCAGCACAAACTAAGCTCTGCCCTGTTGGGTAGGTTACATGTCTGGGTAGACACTGAAATCTAAACAGGTTAGTTGAGGTTAGTTCTTTTCACTTAAGTCCAAATGTATCCAGTGGAACTCATAGTCTGCCATATTCGGGGCCAGCAGAGCTCCAGGAGGTTAGATGAATTGGTTCATTTAAGGCATGTCAGACAGTTTTTAGTGGAACTTTGGTTTGTTTTTATGATTTTTATTCTTCTCTGTATATTTCTATTTTCTATGGCTGTGTATTATAGCTCTATTTTCCTTCCTGGTCCACCTGTAAATGAAACATTTGTTACAGTGTTCCTGTCAGGAAAGAGGTCTGTTGGTTGGTGGTGTCTCTGGGGCAACAGTCTTGATGGGCTCTGTTGGGGATGTTCCTTGGTTGGTTGGGGTTTTTGACACCACTCACTATTGTCCGCTATATGATCTCACAGGTTTAGTATTAACCCAAGACAGAAGATCCTTAAGGAACATGTCTTCTAAAAAGAATTAAAATCACCCATCTTGTCTGTGTTTATGAATGGTTATACTTGCCAGACATTCAGAGCAACTTGTTTGTTTTATGACAATCATAAAGCATTGAAAAATGAAGCAACATCTTTTCCCTGTGTGTTATTCATAGTGGCTAAGAATCAGACTATTCTGGACCCCTCTTCCTGGGGCCTAAAGGTAACAATGCTTCTGCACAGTGTCTCTTCTCTACTTGAGAGCTAGTCTGCAAAATGACGCTTATTTAAGCTACTCTGCCAAGTGATGCTCGTTCAATGCATCTGCACTGTAGAACTTATTTATGTGGAAAATAGGTAAATTACAGTGACAACAATTAAGTTTCAAACCACATTCATATCATACGTTTTAGCAAATTTCTTCACTTCCTCTTTTAGAAGACAAGCTTACAAAATAAATATATTTTTTTATATTTTAAAAATATGAAAGCAATTTAGATTTAGAGGCCAATGATCCCCTATACTATGCAGTGCTTTTTTTTCAATTGGAGTAGAAATTGTGAACAGTGTAGAATTTTAACAAACATATAAATCTTAACCTTAAGCCTTTAATTAACACTTATCCTGTATTTATTACATACATTTCTTCCTAGATTGTGTATGTGCACAAATGCCTTTAAAAATCTAATAAGCAATTTGTTTTTATTTCACAAAAACCTTTCTATTTCATGTGTTGGAATTTGTGGTTGGACCAATACTGTGGGAAAAAGGAGAATGGCTTTGCACAGTTGTCCAGGTAGAAGGCTTGTCATGATTGTCAACTTTCCCAAGTTCATGGGACTTGCTGCAATGAAACAGGGATGTAGACACAATTGAATACAATGAAACTGGAGAAAGAATCGGAAATGCAGTAAAAAAAACTTCTGTTATAATATATTTACTTTTATTGCTGTCCGAACAATCCAAAAATGTCCTAATGATTTGGTAACCTAATGAGGAATGATTAGGTAAATTGATAACCTGATGAGTATTTCAGCCAAATGCATTAAGTAAATTCAGTGAAATTATTCTGTCAAGAAGCAATATTTTCTCTATATATTTTTAACATACACATGCCAGGTGCTTCTGAAGTCACCATGTGTTATTGACTTTGCCATTACTCATTACTCTCTGAAACAACCTGGCTTGTGGGGTGCTCCCGGTCAGCAGTGGTGAGTACCTACCGACAGTGGTCTGGGAAGGGACAAACCACAAACTGGCGACTGGGCGCTGGGCACCTTAGGCTCATCGGTGCGTGAGGGCAACAAAGGCTGTCTCGTTTGGTCCAAACCGACAGGTCTATTGTGGCATAAGTCACAGAAAATGTTATTGATGGTTACGGGAGGAATGTGTCACAACACACAATGCATCGCACCCTGCTGTGTATGGGGCTGCATAGCCACAGACCGGTCGGAGTGCCCATGATGACCCCTGTCCACCGTCGAAAGCGCCTACAGTGGGCACCCAAGTGTCTGAACTGGGCCTTGGAGCAGTGGAAGAAGGTTGCTTGGTCCGATGTGTCCCGTTTTCTTTTACATCACATGGATGGCCGTGTACGTGTGAGACATTTAGCTGGGGAACTGATATCGCAGGACACCTTCAGGGGCCTTGTACAGTCCATGCCTCGGCGGGTCGGCGCTGTTTTGGCGACACACTGAGGACCAACAACATATTAGGCAGGTGGTCAGAATGTTTTGGCTCGTCGGTGTGTACTGTACATACATGTTAGCTTAATTTAGAAAACAACTGGAGTTGGATGTTAGCTGAAATATCTGGTGCCATTTAACATTTGATAAAGTATGTTTATTTGGAATAAAGCCGCAATCGGCTCTATTTTGACAACAGTTTCATCTTATTGCATAGCTTACATTCCTTTCATGTTTGATTCACTATCTACAGAATCTTTAAACCATATGTAGGAAGAAGGAATTTGCAGCTGTTTCAATACTTTTTTTTAAATTTTATCTAAAAATGTTCTATCTGAACCCATGACAGACAGAGATGCTCTATGTCACGGGTATTCAGATCTGGGCCTTGAAGTTTTTCATTGCAACACTCAAATCCGGGGCTTATTTAGGTGAGTGCAATTAATGATGAGGTAGAGCAGAAAACTAGCAGGCTCCGGGCCTCGTATGGTAAGTTTTGAATACCCTGCTCAATGTCAGTCACCTGCTGGGAGGTTTTGGTTTTGCAAAGAGACGTTGTAGGGCTGGAAACAAGTTTCATTTTAAAACAGTGCTGTCTGTGTGTTGAGTGTTTATTTGACTTTGCATATTTAAAACATATGCTCTTCTTCACAGATGTGTGTCACAGAGGAAGGGGCTGAGACTATGGGACCTTGAATTAGGTACAAGTGAGGGAGGGGGTGACAGGTGAATAGTCAGGGAGGGGGTTCTTAAATCATCAAGATTTACTTCTTCACTCTTTCCTTTCTTTTACTCACCCCTGCTCCTTTTTTCTAGGGGTGTTCTGGAAAATATAATGCTTAAGTGTGACAAAAAGTAGGCCAGCTGCCACACGTCCAATAGCTGTCTATGCTTAGTGCCAGGAACCAAGGAGTGTGCAGTGCCTTGTGGGGCCTGGTCTCAGGATGTCAGCCTCCTTTAAGACTGACTTATTCACCGCTATCAGAAAATGAAGGCTGACAGAGCTAGAGAGTGATTAGGACCTGCTGCTGGCCACACAGGTTTAACCAGACACAGGCATACTTTATAACAGCCGTATTAAACTCATTCTGCACAGGGTGTCTGCTTGTTCTAGTTTTTTCCTTTCTATTGGTGTCCAATTAACAACTAAGTGAGAAGGGTTAAATAATTAGCAAACCTTAAAGGCAGAATCGAGTAAAAGGTAGGCGTAAAAACTGGTATATAGTAAGGCCTTCATGGAACGTTTCTGACACCTGTGGTTTTTAGAGGAATGGATGGAAGGATGAAAGGTGTGATGTCACCTATTTTCATTCCCTAAAAGCCAGGTGTCAGGAAAACTCTAAACCCATTACAGTGTATTTTAAGGTTTGTTAATGTCTCAAAGCCAAAGGTTGGAGATGGGGGAGGAGACACAATCCTTATTAAGCTTTTTACAATATGCATATATAAATGCTTGCAAACAGCTAAGTATGCATGCATTCAACATTGTGCAGAAGAATATTCCATAGACTTCCAGTGGATTCATTATGCTGTAAACAATTATTAAGTAGTAGACACCAACAGCTTTTACGATTGACTACAGCACATTATTCACCAGCTTTCCTCAAAATGGAATCAACCTCTTTCCAATTGCATTTTATGTCCCTAGTAGAAAGTGTGGTAGTGCTGGAGGTAGAGACTGTGTGTTATTTCTTTACTTCAGATCGTTATTCCAAAAGCTTTAAAATGTTTGTTAGGATGGGTCATGCACTATAAGAAAACATTAATTAAATGTAAATAAGTCATGAGGATGCACTTCATTCTAACTAGATATACTATCTTAATCCTACCTAGCACCTAGTAATTACCTTGTACATTGCTCATACAGTACACAACGTACATCCACACGGAATCCCAGCCGTACAGACCACAACTACTACCAGTTACATGTCCTTATTACACTGTTACTACAAGTTACATGTCATTATTACACTGTTACTACCAGTTACATGTCATCATTACACTGTTATTACAAGCTGATACATTTAAATGCAATATTTTTTTTCTTTTACACTGTAATGAGGACTTGGGTAAATAAGGCATGCTTTGGATATTAAAACAGCTTCTGCTCTATGATTTCACTTATTTGTTTGCCAACCAGTGATTAAAAGTTATTACTTCAGCCATTATTTGAATGTCTTTTGCTCAACAAATTTGCAGTATACTCAGGCCCATACTGTAGATAGCATTTCAATAAACAGATCATGAGACAAGCGGCTTGTAAAAGAGGTTTAATGTTTCTCTATACTTTGGGAATTTTTAGGGCTGGTTATATTAGTAAAATTGGTTAAATAAAGCATTCAGACAGAATGTATTAAATGAATGGCCAGCTAATATTCTGTACACAGGTTTGTGCTTATTCCTTTGGTTCGAACTCTAGCTGTGTAATCTCAACATAAGTTGATACAGTATGCCCTGTAGGTATACATCTGTTAGCTTAAGTTTTGTGGATGGAACAAGCAGATAAATCTTGAACACAGGTCAAAACAGGGTCCAACATCGTAGACTAAATAAATTTGCTCCAGTGCTTCAAGGTAGGCCAGATGTAAGCGTCTGCATTAATCTTTCTCATGTCATGTCCAAATTATAGACTTAACAATAATGTTTGCTAAGGACCTGATGGAAATGACTCTACATTCCATGTGGATTCTGATTCAGGTTACTAGTAACTTATTGTTTACTTAGGTAACAGTAGGCCAGTTCTACCAATCAGATGGATTCCAAAACTCTTTCAAAAGTTTTAGCGTGACCTTATGTCTGTTGACAGCAAGGAATGACTTCTTACTGAAGATCAACATAGTTCAAATGTCTTAGCTGAGGTCAACAAGTATCTTATTGTGTTGGTTCTGTAAAGGGCCAACAAACACATACACAACGCATAACACCACACACACACAAAAATCGATGAATTGACCTGCACACTGACACGTGTATTGTCCTCACGGGCATGCAGTCATTTTGTGAAACATTATTAGGTTTTGCTCTGGACAGCCCTCTCTGGCATGTGCATATTTTTTCTTCAAGCCTTGAGTGTTTAGGAGGTTTTTAAGACCTTGCCAGCCACTGAGAACACAAGGCCAATTATTAGGTGATTGCTTCTTTTTCCTATCATCCAAATCCACTCCAGCTCCATCAGTGTCTCTATTAGGAGCAATTTGACCATAGAGGATCCTCTCTTTGATCTGTCCTGTACCGCTTCAGCTGTGAGGTCATTTGTTTTCCGACGACACCGCCAGTCTTTCAAATAAACTGTCACTCAAAACAGCCCGTATTTTCATTCCTGAACATTGTTTTAAAACACTATGTACCGTCATACAATCCTTGTAAAGAATTCTAGCTCTGTAACACAAACATACAAATCCCTGCTGGTACTGAGCCTGAGAAAATAATTTATTTTAAACAAACACAGACCAGATGGACTAGAGGAGAATGGGTTCTTAAGGGTTATTTGTTAATCTTAAGGGTTATTTGTTTCAAGTAAACCATGTACTAGATTAATCATTTTACCACGTTTTCAGAGAGAGGTAATCTAGAAAGAATACATAATTTAGAAAGAGATCACCATTTCAGAAATCCCATGGAGAAAAAAAATGATTATCCAAAGTCAAATTAACTGTTGTACAGTCATTAGACTGTATCTAAAATAAACATCATCATCCATTTTTGTCATTTTGAGCTAATAGATTAAACAGAAACCACAGGGAATGTTCAGCCAATGACCATGGTGTAAATTCTGCTAATGCCATCATACAGCATCCAAATTATCATTATATTTAGTCATTTCCATGCATAACATATATAGTATTTTTGTACACAAACATGAAACCACTAGCATTCTACCCCCTTGAGGAGCTTGAAATAAATAAGGTGAGAAAAAGAAATAAATCCCAGCATCAAGGGATGTAAAACTGACCAAATGACACTGAAGAGTTACAACGATAACAAACAAAATGTCTCCTGTACTCAAGGTCCAAAACACATCTGGCTTCATCCTCTTCTAATCATTCGCTACCAGCTAGAAGCAAAAAAAAAAACAGAACTGTTTCGGACATCCAAGACCAAAGTTTAGGAGCTTGGCCTCATTACTATTATAAACCAGTGAACAACACAATTACAATAGTGAAAAGTGCTATGATGTTTCAGGAATTCTGCATTCAAACCAGGTTTATAATAAAGCAATAAGGCACAAGGGGGTATGTTGAATGACAATCTATTTTTAGGCATAACTTATAACTCCATGACGCGTCGTGACCCACTTAAATGAGTTGTGCTAATATCATTTTTTGGGGAAACAAATAGTTATTTTCAAGTGTTATGTTTACATTATTCTGATTATTTTCAGGAACATAAAATCCTGAAATATATACACAGTAATATATAGACAGTATACTAGCCTAAACGTGTGTATGTGTTGGCCTGCGTGTGTTTGATCTTTGATTTGGAAACTGCAAAGGCCATGAAATCCATAATAAAAATCTATCAGTTAACGAATAAATCAATAATATATTGGTATACACTGTTTATACCTTTGCTAGAAATAAGATTATAATATATTTCCTTTGACGCTGAATGTAAAGGATGCCACAACCCACCCCACTCTCCACAATCTTGTCTCTGTACTAATCAGTTTGCAATTGACTGACAAATGACTGACTGTACGGCCCCCACTAACCTCTCCTCCAAACGAGTGAGTCAATGTGAGCTTCGACAGGCCAGTGTCATGATTTCAAGTAGATGTTCACAGTTTATGTTAACTTTCCACCAGAAAGACCGTTACATGAGCAGACAGATTAACACGATTTTTTTCCATTTCTTCATGGCTAATTTTGGCTGGAGACTCAACCTTTTTCTTGCCAACCAAGCCCCCCAACCCCCCTCAGCCCCAGTCCCTCGCTCAGTCCCTCTCACTGTCTTTCTTTAGTTCTCCTATTTATTCCCTTCACTTTCTCCAAGAAGAACATCCATCTTTTTTACCCTCTCTTCAGAGGTACTGTATATTTCAGAATCCTGTAGCCTGTAGTAAACAAATATTATTGCTGATTGATTCCCTTGTGGAATAGCACTGACATCTAACGTGTTATTAAAATCTTACCAGGGGCTAAAAGAAAAAGAAAACATAGATGTGGCACTGGTGTCTCTAAATGACTTACAACGTCATAGCATGTTACGTAAAATTGGCTAAGCGTCCTTCAGTGAACCAAAAGCACACACACTGCTTCTTCCATTTTCCCAACCTGACCACGACCAGATATGGTCAATTTTAATGTATTCCTCCCTGTACTACCAACATTTAACAAAAAGAAATAGCTTGTAATAATTTGAAATATTGCCCTTAAATGCTAAATTGCCAAATTCAGTGGGAAACACACCAAAGCACTGTCTACATTCACATCATATTATTCCCTAATAAACACAAGGGGATTTGACATGTGGCTTAAATTATTTCTCCACCAACAGCACATGTAAGAGTCATTAAACATAATCTACATCCTCCGGGTCCTCACTTCTACACTATACCACGTTGAGGTGATACAAACCAGGTTTTTCCTTCAAATATATAACGTTATAATCTTGGCCTGAGCTCACTGCTCCCAGATGAGTTCCCCATTCTTTTAAATGTCTTCTTTTTCTTCTTCTTCCTCCTGATTTGTCTCTGTTGTTGTTCCTTCTACACAAGCCGCCGGGCCTCCAGAATGTCAGGACTGGGCTCGACCTTGATAGCATATCAGGAGGGACAGGGAACATGAAAAGGCAGCGTGAGATTTGGTCAACCTGTTTTGGGTTTTTCCTGTTGCAGTACCTCATCTCACTGCAGGCTGAAAAAGAAATCTACTTGGCAGGCAGACTTTGCCTTGACCTCACATTCAAGCAAGACTAGGTTTTGGGTTATGGTTTTGGATTAAAGGTCGCTATGAACAAGGAACAGAGTCTAGAATGAGTTGAAGGCTGTGTGTTGGAGTTGGAGCGTTGGTCATGTTGGTTTTTAGTTATAGTCATGCATGCCTTTCCTGACCAGGTGTGTTACCTGTCTTTGGTTTCAGGTGTGTATGTTCCCGCTGGAGTCCGACCTGGCGCAGGAGATGTTGGTCTTTACCCAGGTAATTCAACTGCTGCCCACTGCACAATGCAACACATTAATCAACATGTCTCTTCACACACATTAGTTGTTTCCCAGCATGCAACACATAATCTGGAGGACTAAATTATTCTAGGGTTACGTTGCGAAGGAACAAAGGTATGTTTGTTACAGTCATAAGCCTGTAAGCCTGTAAGGTAAAGTACTGCTTTTCTCTATGTCAACCACAAAAAAACCACAGCAAAACCACTGCTCTCTCTCTTTAAAACCCATGTGACTGTTGGGTTTTAACTTGTGTTCAATCACAAGAACAGTTGAAAGTCACCTCTGTCCTGGAGTCTGGTGTTGTGGTTTAGGCTCCTGACAGCCTCGACTGACTGTCCACGCACCTCCTTCCTGTATCCCTTCACATTAGCTATCGCTTCCTCTGTACATTTAACGGCCTAATAAAATCTGGAAGGAGATGGGAGCGGTGTATTATTTTCCACTGTACCATCTATGCCTGGATAAACCATAGCTGTGCTGTCATTGTTCACTGTTACAGCATTGAGGCCATAAATTACAGTGAAACACGTGAGGATTCACAACCCCTGTGCTCTCCTCTTGCCACTCTGAGAGAACTGAAGGTGTTTCTGGGCTACTTTTGGAGATTTATGGGACTGAAATTTCAGGTCAAAAGTAGTGCAATATATAGGGAATAGGGTAGCATTCGGGATGCACATAGAAGATTTAGAGCTCCCTTCGCTCCATGGTGGTCTGGTCTCGGTGTGTACTGTAGATAGCTGGTCATGCCAAATGGAAGAAAAGAGGGTTGTAGACCCTTTAATATAATTCTACTGTCTTTTTCTGACACTTGTTGTTTCTCTTGTTTTGTTTCACCAACAGGAGCTGGAACAGGCTTCAAACCAGCTAAAACTGGGGGTGAGTAGAAAAAACATACTGAAATACTGTCCTCTAAGAGTGTGTTGGTCCCTTAGCTGAATTGTTAGAGATAGCATCTACTGAATCAATTGCACGAGAGGGCGTGACAAACTACTTTTTTATCACAGCTGTGCTGCAGTTTTAAGTACGAGGCGATCATTTGACCAACCCTTTATACAAGCTGCTTTTGAAACCCAAAGTAATTCAGTGAATATTTATTTTAGAAATAGGGTTTTCACAACCATTGAAAAGTCACAGAGATTTATTTCCATTTTTTGCCTTCTGGCGATAAAGCATTTGCATGTGAAATGTCTTCTATCTGAGGGGTAAAGGAAGATATGCAGTCACGTGGTCACATGCTCAACTAACGGGGCTGGTTCTAATCTATCCACAGCAGGCTGCTGTGGACAGTGCAAATAAGCCTGGTACAACAACTATTCTCATTTGGCCTTGGTGGGTGTGACCACGCAATTCATCAGGGTATATCATTGTTTACTTGCGTGGGCTAAATTTGAAGTTAGATGTAATAGTATCCCCTGATAGGAAAATAATGTTTTTTCTAAATCCTAAATGTATGTTGCCAGCCTTCTGGATAGGGCAGGAAACTGGGTCTATTATACTGCATCTGACCTTTTTTTAATCACGCTGTTATAGTAGAGACACACCCGACATACATGCTGCACACGCCAACTATACATCACACCACATTAACTACCAGACCACCACCCTCTTTAAGTCAGTGTGTTGTCATTTCACAATGCCGCTGGAATAGTGCATGCTTTGTTTTAGCATTGTTTAGCCTACACCTGCTAAATAACTCTTGTTCCATCTTGGACAGCGAAAGGTGTGAGATCAATTACACTCAGTCACATGGTCACATGCTCAACCAACAGGGCTGGTTCTAATCTAACCACAGGAGGCTAGTGTGGACAGTGCAAATAAGCCTGGTACAACAACTATTCTCATTTGGCCTTGGTCGGTGTGCTCGCACAATTCCATGGAAGTGACCTATTGAGTGAAGTAAATGTAATTTTAGTGAAGCATTTCCCTTGGCTGGTTCTTTCTCAGTCAATATAACTCAAGAAATTTGTAACAGATTTTCAATATTTGCAGAGGTCTCGGTTGTGTAAAAACGTGAAAGGAGGAAGTGTGTAGAAAAAATATAGAAACTGTTTTGTTTATTACGACCATGTTTTATGGCTACCAGAGGTTACTCAAGAAACCCCAATACTGGGACCCAAGAGCACTTTGTTTCCCACATGCATTTTGTAAAACGCTACTTTAGGCTTATACTGTAATGCAGGCTGATGTTGCTGTTAACGATGATAATACTGCTAAATAATAATGATGATGAAGATTGTGATGATATTGCCGACCAGGTGGACTATGATGCTGACATCGATGATAGTGATTGCGATGATAATGATGAATGATGTAATGTGATGCCAACGATGATGACTGCTGTGATAATAACGTCTAACCAGACCATTCTGTCGGCCCCTCAGCAGCAGGTTATGGAGGACGGAGCGGTGTTGGTGCTGGAGGTCTGGTTCCTGGTGGAGGGGCTGGAAGCTTAGCAGGAGGTGTGTACTCAGCGACAGAACATTCAACCTTCAATTTACATGTCTTACTTTGATCATAATGTTGTCACCGAAAGTGTTACTCCTCTTTAGAATAATGGTTATTGTGACAAAAAGGGTATATGATTTACATGGAAAAACCTGCAGTTTTCTTTCCTTCTGCAACAAACAGTGGTTGTTTAACGTATTGCCCCGCATACACAAAATGGAGTGGTTCATGTTACGACTCCCTGTGCAAACACATCATTACTTTGGAGTGTAGAGGGCCTGTGGCCAACTGGCTGGCGACCATTTTCTTCCTAGAAATATTCTAATGAATGACCCAGATTGTTACATCTTCAACCCATAATAAACTCAATGTTAAAGCTATCTTTAGACATATTCTGTATCCACCCAAAGAAGCACTGTCTAAAGCATTATCAATGAAATCTCCATGTGTAGCATTTTACTGTTCTGGCAAAGATGCATCTGTAGTAGATTTCTAAAAAAATCTTTTGAATTAATAATATCGGGATTGGACAAAGAATTAACTTCATCCTTTTGAGTATGTGATTTTCACTACTGGGGACATTTTGTAAAGCCTAAATGTGCAGATTGATAGTATTTCATTTTTAACCAAATAGAATAAATCTTTCAGGTGCCTAAATGTCCTTTCTGGTCAGAGAAGCAAAGATAAATTTACCATTCTACAGTACAGGACCTGAAGATGATCAGTGATGCAGGATAACGTTCAGCCTGTATGCAACAGAACAGGATACTCAAAACTTGCATTGCAGTCAGGGTTAATGAAGGCCTCTTTTTGCCAGACCGCATAAGGGGAGCCGGCCTAGAAGAGTGTGGTTAGAGACGCGGACTACAGAACAACAGGTCCCGTGTTCAACTCCAGAACAATCAAAACAAATTTATGTCTTAGGATTTATTCAGGACAGACAAAAACTTTGCTGGCTACAACCTTCAGTAGCTACATTTAGGAAGTCCAAAATAAAACTGTTTACTGTTATATTGCGACTATTTCTGCTGGACTTCTGAATTATGCATTAGGATTTGTTCAGGATAGACAAAAACTTCGCTGGCTATATGATTCTCTCGTCTTTTCACTTGACGAAAAAGTCAGTTTATCGTTATCTATACTGATAGTTACTGTATCAATGTCATTCACGAATAGCTAATAAGCTGTTAAAACGGCCAGTGGCAAAAGAGGATTTGTTCAGGACATACAAAAACTTTGCTGGCAACAACCTTCAGTAGCTACGTTAGAGGAAGCCTAAAACAAAACTGTTTACTGTCATATTGCGACTATTTCTGGTGGATTTTCTAATTTTGCATTAGTATTTATTCAGGATAGACAAAAACTTCTCTGGGTCTTTTCACTTGACGAAAATGTCAGTTATCGTCACCTATATTGATAGTTATTGTATCAGTTTCATTCACGAATGGCTAATATGCGGTTAAAATGGCCAGTGGCAAAAGCCATGCAGTTCATAGATGCTATTTGTGGTGGAGGTGAACTTAATAAGATACGTTACTCAGTTTAACACAATGCTTAATGGTGTCTAACGAAATATTCAAAGTTGGGGTGATGTTAATGCGTGACAAAATTATATAATGTCAAGAGGCTATACCGACAACTGGCAAATGTATAGCTCTGTGGCCTAGTAGTTAAAGACCCAGCCTCTCATGTGGGTGACCTGGGTTTGAATCCTGGGAGGGCAACCGTGATCATCACTTTTTTTTGCAGGCCGGCTGAACTAGGCTTGCCTGGTTTCTTGTTTATTTAGACTTGATTATCTCTCAAAAAATATATGAACCCATACAAATGAGATATAAACATTCCTTTTGCAGCAAAAAAAAATCATTTTATTATATGGTGTATTTATTATTATGATTTAGTGCATCATATTCCATTAATTATTTGGTACTTTGTGGACAGGAGCTGGTGGAAATGGCCCCAAACCTGCTGTGTCTGCTTGGTAATCAGCTGTATCTGCTTTAACCCATTACTCTTCCCACTCTTTTTAATTTTGCGGTGTTCTGTAGGCGCAAGACAGGTTCCAGTACTGCACCAGACTAGTCTGTTGGTATCAAGAAAGAATATCCTGTTATGCTTTAACCAGGAAAATAAATCTAGTACATTGTGTTCTAAATGACATTACTGGACTGTTTAATAGGAAGGAAGTGAGAGTTCTTTCTGAGAGCAGGTGGGCAATTTAGCTGTTAGCTAACGGGGTATCGAATGCTTTGTGCAAGGCCGTTATGAGTGAAACCTGTAGGGTACTGTGTCCTGTAGTTCAGTACATATAGTCAAAGCTGTCAGCTACATCTCCCTTATCACCTCAGCGCTTTTCTTTATCATGGCGGGGTCGCCTTGGTTTGGCAACTGTTTGGGAAGTCCTGTCTGGGGTGTGACCCAGTGCATTCCATTGATGAGAACAGGGGACGCCATCTCCTCCAACCCTTGGTCCCCCACTTCAACCTTCTGTCACCCTTTCTCTTCGGCCCTCCTCAATACCCAGACGTCACTGTCTGAGTGATGACTGGCTGAGGTGAAGTCACGTCATCGTCAACCTAACACAATGAGGCCAAAGCACTGAATAATGTTTTTTTAACACCGGGCAGACACAATATCTGGAAACCTTCATGCTGAGGTTTTGACACGGCCCTTTCCACCAATACTGTAATGTAAATATTGTTTTTGCTCTTTTCAAGTGTGAAATGCAGCATGAGGGCATTAGCAATTTTCTGCCATTATTTAATTTCCTAAAGCAGAGTTGATTTTATCTACAGCACAGCAGCAGTATGTGTTTAGGTAGATAAGGTGTTGTGGTCTTAAAGTCTGATTAAATTTTGGAACAACATATAGTAGCTCCTTGAGCTTTCGCCTTCGTATCTTTAACAAGGCATTGAGTTTCTTGAAGCGGTTTTGTGAAACCTTTCCTAATTTCAGAAATTAGGTGGAAGTTGACCTTGGCTGCCATCGTTTGGGCTTAGCTTGGGAAGTACAGTATAATGCCCCAACCTCCCCCTCCCCTTCTGCCTCTCTTGTTCACTCTCTCTTTGTGTGTCTGTATGGCAGAAATTAGATCATTAATAGGAAAGAAAATAAGCAATATGGATCCCTTCTGTCGCCCCCAAATACCCACCTTGGAATGGGAGAAGCCAGAACAAGGCATTTCCTGGGGCAACCTGGACTAGAACTATGGTCAGCTTGGGTCTTGAGCATAATGTGGTTAATCTCTGTGGGATAAGAGGTCAGTACTCACAACAGCGTTGTAGTGGTGTGACTGTAAATTTCCCTGTGATGAAATCGGGGGAGGGACTACAGCTCACTCTCTGTCCAAGCGTCTGGCCATCCATGTGTCAGGCGGATGGCTCTATATGAAATAAATGACACCATTTCTTCTGAATAGAATAGATTTTTCATATTCAGATCAGTGGATTAAACAACATATGGGTGTGAACCAGGGCCTTGCCCAGACCTTTGGAGGGGCGGCTGTCTGGTATCACCTGGCACATCAGTGTATGCAAAACATGAACTTCCTGCATGAACCGTACAGTGGCGCTATAACAAACACAACCTCTGTTGCTATACATTTAGTCACTGTTAAATTGTTGCCATTAATTGACACATAGGCCAGTGCTGTGTTATTGGTGGCTGTTGTGTTGTCTTGACACATAAGCTGCGTAGCTCAGACACACAGCTTGCTTTGAGTGTGTGTTTGTGAAGACGGGTTAGAGAGAGAGCAATTGGGCCTTAAACCTGGTCTCATCGTACCACTCTGAAGCTATGTTGAATTCTTTCTTCATACCTTGTTGTTCTGCCAAAAAGTGAGCATTTCTGACAAATAGTTTCCCTTTCTAAATAACATCTTGTCACTATGAGTTAAAAGTGATGGTATGTAACAGGAGATATGGACAACATTGTTGCATTGTCTTGCTTTGAACTCCTTCTGTCATTTTATTATAAGAAAACAGACAACGTTGTTGGATAAAGATGAGAAGTGAGGCTCTCTCCCGCACACACAGAGACAAACAGGGTTTGTGTGTCTGTGGTGGGATGAGACGTGCGTCTGTTTATCCAAGGTTAACTTTTATGGGACTGAAGGATTAGGGGGGACACATGAAGAAAATGATGTGCTGCAGGCCCACTCTAATCTGTCAGTCCAACTGAACCCAGCTGGGCCATCCTCCTGTCTGTAACAGTCTGGAATCATCACAGTGATTCACAGTCAAACTGAACCCAGCTGGGCCATCCTCCTGTCTGTAACAGTCTGGAATCATCACAGTGATTCACAGTCAAACTGAACCCAGCTGGGCCATCCTCCTGTCTGTAACAGTCTGGAATCATCACAGTGATTCACAGT